>JAQGAF010000472.1:0-50759 GCA_034687865.1 Kryphioiulus occultus | reverse complement strand
GTGAATCATTGGACCCCCCACGCTCAGGTGTGAGGGGCCGTCGATGCCCCCCACAATGGGTACCCCCACCCCATAGGAGTCATTACCACTCCGGGTGTGTGCCAGGTCCACAGCACCCATCGCTGCAGTTTCCCACCTGAACTGAACAGGAGATTTTTACACATCCATTTTTTCACATCCAAGAATCTCTGATATAATTCCCTTTTTTTCACATGCATCTGGTGAGCGGCGCTAGGAGACGGTTAACCGGTTAACCATAAAGGCGATCGGTATCCGTAAAACCGGTCGGCCATTTTGAATTCGGATTTTCCGCCCAATACCGCGGGGAAGGACGTAGTTCTACGTCAAACAACTACATAAAATACACTCAGACAAACAAATAATAATACTAAATTGCGAATACTGAACGCGGTTAAAATACAAATATCTTGTGAACATTTCGAGCAGGGCATAATAAGTAGCAGAAATGTGTTTAACTCATTCACTAACAGGAGACTGTGCCACTGAAAAAGTTGCATTAATACATTGTAATCATATCACAGAATAAACCGAAAAAAGGTTTTATTCAACGTTCTTTCATGAAGTGTCTAAATTTAGGAAAGGATTCTGCATTACAAAATCAGAAAAATCCACGCTCTAGTTATCTGGCATTTATCCTTTAAGAAACGTTCGATTTAAGTCACACAGAGTGAATGCTACACACAATCCCTTTCACTTTCGTCTAGACATTTACTTTATTAAGCGTCTTCAACCAGACCATTTCTATTTAGTCGTTCACCTATTCCTGAAGAGTTTGCGATACGTGCGCAGTTTCTTGGAAAGTTTGTCTGCAACCGACTATCTAGACATGTTTAATCATGACATCATGGCTGGTTATGCGATAATGGCATGGCAAATGGCAAGTAGATTCTAGATGCAAGTTTATGAGATGCCAGTTAACGTCACGTTATTTACTTACTACAGTTTTAGATAATTCGGTTGTGAAGATTCCAACCTTTAAATTGACTATCTCCACAACTATTTATATATGTATAGGCAAATACATGTATATACCACAATTGCTGTGCTAGTCACAATAAAAATGACAATTAATGCTAGCGTGCAAGGCCCATAACTGCTCCAAGCATATAACACCAATTCAGTTCGTACTTTACCTCAAGAGAGAATAGCCCTGCAGTAACGAGTGTCATGGGGATTTACTCGAAAACTAATGAAACATGAAAGTACAAAATACAACGTTTCACACCTTCGTAAAATATAGCTCATTAGATTCTGTTATAAACCAGCGAAATTTATACCGAGGCGTGGCCATTTGCCAGCTTTTGCAGGCGAGGTTAATTTACATTTATTAAGATTATTCTTCCAGGGTGGATTTTAAGCATTGTTCTAATTTATTAGGCAAAGGCAAAGTCGGCCAGAATAATCAAATGTATAACCAAGAATATGCGCCTTGTGCTATACTTGCCATGAAGGAATTAAATTAGATTTGTCATGACTTAATACTGTATCTCGTTCATTAAGGGAAAGGTCAAAATTCACAAAGTCACATAGCTGCTTTTAGAGTTCCATTATTAATGAAAATGCCGATTTCTTGTGAAATCTTTTACAAGTTAAAAGTAAAATATTGACCAGCTTCTTCTGCAAATACACATACTGAAGAGCATCTTTCAATTTCAATCTTTCTGAATTCTGAATATTCCCTTCATACATTTGTTTGCATTTAGTAAATAGAAGAGGGCAAATAATGGTATTCTATTACTGATACATGTAGTATGGGAATAAGTTGAATTGAATTGAGGACGAAACAGAGAAGCAGAATAAAATGCTCATTAATATGTAATTTCAAAATCAAACAGTATTTCAATATGTTGAATTCGGAATTACTCCTGCATGATTATTTTTTCTGTATTTGCTTAGTGAAATGATTTGATACTGAAAACGATGCATAAAGTCATTGAATTATGTAAAGTACAATGTACAGGGTGGGTACTTACTAAGGACATGTGCCAGCAATATAACGGGCAGTATTTCTTTGTGCAGACCAAAATTCGTATTTCATCATTGTTCAAATGTGTCCTCTATGTTAACCCTTATCATTCCCTCTTATTTAGTCGTATCCTTTCACTCAATACTGACAGTGACGAAGTGGCAGACAGGTAAATTTGACCAACCAGCGCTTTTGAAAGAATCCGAAGCTAGACAGATGGAAGGGATACATGAAAAGATAAATTGCTTCCGTTCTGTTGTTCTTCAACTATGAGTTTAGTCGTTCTTATTCTATGCAGACCAATGCGATCAACATTCCATTATGATTTCGACGTGCACGCGAACAAATCACAAATGCGAAATTAATTGTTAGATAGTGTAGACGCTTTCAATTGAACATGTATGTATTTCGCATTAAACAAAGCATGCATTTATAAAACACCGGGATTGTGTGGGGAAAAAAAAGGTGTTCCAGTCTGTTGTTCTTTCTCAATACTACATGTAGAAATCAGCCATACTGTAGGCCAACAGCTGGTTTTCCCCTACTTCTGCCAGAATTCGCCTGCTTGTCAAATGGATTACAAATGAGATAGAAAAGAACCCGTAGAGACACTGAATGTTGTGTGAAATTGCGGTTGCCTTTTGGAGATAAATGCGAATAATCTTGCTAAACATGCTTGTAAAACATTTGGTGTACTTCGGTATAGCTCAGCATAGGCATTACAGTATTTGAAAACGAGCTTCTCCTAACAGCTCCTAAGCTGGCAGTGATTGCCTGGCGGTTAGGTGCATCTAAGTCAAAAATTACAGTGTTATGTTAGTTATACTGAGGACTTACCTAATTAATATCTAATGGTGAAAAACGCACCAAAAATTTCCAACCACGGTTTTTAATTATCGCCTTTTTTTGGTGCGTCCTCAGTATTACGGTTAGATTAAACAAAAAAATTAGGAAAAATATAGAGTGGATAAATTCCCACAGATATGACTAGTGTCCTTAATTCCCGAATATATGTACAGTGAAACTTCGATTATCCGCAAAGGGTCGGGATCGCAGGTATGGCGGATGTTCGAACAGACTGATAACTGAATCTACATGAGGTGCCACTTAACATCACGTTACTACAAAAGATTACTACAGTTTTAGTTAATTCTGCAGTGAATATTCCATCCTATAAATTGGCCACCTCCACAACTGGGCAAATTTCTACATGTACCACAATTGCTGCGCTAGTCACAATGAAAATGTCAATTCTAGCATTCAAGGCCCATAACTGCTCCAAGAATATAACACCAATTCAGTTCAAACTTTACCTCACGAAATGAGTTTTTGTTGTTCCAAGAATAGTTTGAGTGCTCGGATAGTGTTCCGTACGAGTGCACCCATAACAGTTTACTTTTGTTTGTGAAAAAACTGTCTTTCTACACAAAAAATATTTTCTTGTTTTTTTTCCAGGCTTGACCGTTAAATGCGTGCCGAATAATCGAATTTTCACTGTACCATGATACTAGAAATGTCAAAACGTTATCCAACTAAAAATTCCACAAGAAATTAAAAGGTCAGGGGGTTATCTCTTAAACGACGCATTCGACACCTGGTGATTTGTTCTCAGACATCAAACCATGTTATGAACCATGATAAGATAGTGGAGGAAGTGAGAGTGCTCGAATTCCCTTCCTGCGACGTCAATAAATTGCGACAATTTCCTTTTCTTTCACGAAAGTGCACATTTAATTTTACGTTGAATTCAAAGCCTGTTTGTGAAAAGCGTTCTAAAAGGATGATGAGATTTCCTCCAACAAACAGACACAGTGTTGGTATTGAGCCCCGCTCTAGTCTCCCTGTTATTAGCCACCTGGGAGGCATAAAAGGAAAACTTTCCCCAGTTATGGGGTCCAAGCAAGCGATTGCTAGGAGTACCATCGTGCAAGCTTAACTCCCCAATCTAGAGTTGAAAATTTTCATCTTTTGACTGAAGTGTTGCAAATTCCCATTAAGAGGGGTTGGGGCGAACCGCGCCAAAGATCCAATCGTATTACTTTCGTGTTATACTCTCTCACAACGGCCTACGTGATTAAACTTTGGCATTTGGGCGATGATTTCAAAAGGGTAAAGTTAATCCCATTCGCCACGCTAGAGCCCATGGCACCCCGTTAGCAAATTGATGCAATTCGCCAAAAGGAACGGATTTGAAACTTAAATATACCATTTTAATTCCCATTAACAGAAGGAAACTATGTATAATGAATATAGGGACGTTCAAGTAGTATGTCAACATCTTTAGGATGAGGAGGGTTGTCCACATGTGAGTCATCGTCATTTTCATTTATAAAAATCTGAGTTAGAAATCATGGCGTTTTTTCTCTGTGAAATGCGTTGTTGTGCGACTACACCTCATCATTTTTGCGCCAATTTTGGTACACATTTCACCCAATTCGAAATTTATTTGGTCAATGATTATGGCAGCATTTGTGGGAAAATAGTGGGTCTGATAACGAAAATGAATGCGGCATGAAGGGGGTGGGTGTGAAAATCCTAATTTTGTGATGACAAGACTTGAAAGTATCATATATAGGCCAAATAATTCACGTTGTGGATGACGAATCCCAAGACGTTTTGTTCGACCATTTAATGAAGAACTTTTTCATTTCGTTAGTGATTTTATTCGAAGAACCCCGCGATTTTATGTCCTTTTTATTATTTTTGAACATTTCCCATTGGTTTCTTAATTATTACAGTATCTTTATGTCTACAAATGTTTTATAACTGAACAAAAAAATACGATAAAACTGAATGGGACGTAAGAACCGCAGTAGCTAGTGATGAAGATGCTGTTAAAGATATCAACGATTCTTTAATACTTTTGGTTATAAAAGAGAATATGACCTGCTCGAAGATGCATAATTTATTTCTGCCCTACATGTACTTGCCTAGTATTTAGATACTAAATTACCCAAAACCGAAACTGACCTAAAAATGCAATTTTTTAGTTTTGCTTCCCTAACAGCAGGTAATCACTGCCAGCCTACATGTACTTGCCATCAGGAGAAGCTAACATTCTGTTGTTGTCTATGCTGGAGCAGTGCAGCAGCAAGGTAAAGTATTCTGTAGTACTGCCAAACTATTTTTCGTACATTAAGCTTATGTTGAGAAACTCAACACAAACGACCAGCATAGAGTTTCTGATGTTTTCGAGCTCACAGTTTTGAGCACAATGTTTTGGGTGCAGCCATTTTGCTGTGCATCCACCTTCGTCCAATTCACTTTTTCCAAAAAGGGGCGATTAGGTGCTCAAACATATACAGGGTGCCATACTGAACGGTTGGTTGGTTATTACCAACGTCAATGACAATGCAGCGGTGGTGGCATTGAGTCATTTTCCCATTTTTTATCTTCATTTAATGCACCGCACTGCCTCGCGATGGATTTACGGAGGCCTACAGATGCCAAAATACACGTTAGGGAGATGAGTAAAATCGTCATGAAAATACCTTGCGGCGCCACATTTGGAGCCTCCTGGCGGCGCAATTATATTAGCACAGAGGACGGAGCGAATACGCCCATTTGCAACCGTTGGCATGGAAACGGATGGGGTTGGCTGGGAGGTTACGTACCCATTACTACAGGCATTTCAGGTAGATATAAATAAAATAAACGTTCTTTGCTGTGCGCATGACTGATGCAGTAGAATAGTTCCTAATCCACGGAATACATCGTGAAAAATCCAATATACTAAATGGTGAAACTGTCATTGCTCCCCTTTTTGCCGAAAGATACGAAAGAGCGTTACTTGATGCAAACAAATTTTGGAAAAGGAATAATTTAATTACTGCAAACAGTAACGCTAGCTTCATTAACGTTAGTGTTTATAATCATTCACCTGTGTGAAACATTAATGTCTGCCTGATAAAAAATCACACGTGCATATACTGAAGTATGTAAGGTTTGCCGCCTTTAAGGGGCTGTCGACACCGAGTACAACTAAAGAAACTGAGGACTGCACTTCACTTCTAGCCTCAAAACAAATGATTTTCTTTTCTGGATATCTTAAATTGATTACATCACTTGCCTAAGGATTTACCATCCGCATTCTCTTTGCTTGCTGCTCGCTGTAAGCTTCTTAGCATACCAATGGCTTAAGAAAGTATCGATGCAATGCCCTAACGTCATTTCGGCACTATGTGCATGATGAAATTCCATTAGGATATTTCAAATAAAACGAGCAACGTTAGCAACGTAAAATAATTTGGTAATTGATAGCATTGAAATTTATGTGCAAGGTATTTCTTAATCCAAAAAACACAGTGATAAATAAAAATTCGTTAGTTAAGAAATATTCTCTGCTGAATAAATACTGACTATGTAACTGCTGTATTTTTAGTTTAAATTGCAGAATTCGCGTTTGAAAATTGCGGCACTGTATATTTATTTAACTCTATCCATACTCATACTTTAGATATCCAAAAATGATTTAATATTCCAATACATGATTTCCCAATTTTTCAATCGCTGCTATCTCCCATTAGTATTTTTTTTCGCACTTTATAAACACTAACAACGTTACGTGGTGCATAATCGTACTACACGTATATGAACGGGAAGTGCCGTGGCGCAATTTGATGACGATGAAAATTAATTTCGCGAATGCATTCCCAGCAGGCTTACCAATATTAGTGTTTATAAATGCAATTAAAGGGAGGGAACATGGCGCACGCTGTATACAGAGTTGCACATGGCTCCGAATGATTTTTCCGCATGCTGTGATTTACTTCGGGGAATGAAAAATTGATTACTGCGATTTTCAGGTACTCCTTTCGCTCACATACTTGGTCAGTTTGCGTCATTTCCAGATGTAGCTGAACAAAGTTCCACCTACTGAACTTCACTTCGTACTATCGTGTTCTGTGCACGTGCACTTATTGATCCCCAAGACACTGGCAGCGAATGTGGCACTGGAGCGCCACCTACTAGCCATGGCAGAATTCGTTGCTGGCCAACTCGACCACATACATGTACAGTAAAAGTCACTGTAACATCCATTTCGGACTCAAACATGCATGTATTACATAAACCCTCACACTAAACAGACAATGATTCTGGTAACATGTACATCGAACATTAGTCTGGTAACATTATAGGAATTACATGGTAACATTTAATCTTACGAATTCATAGATCCTCACGTTAAACAGTTAATGATTCTGGTAACAAGTGTCCAGCATCCAGCACAGGAAGGTGCCAAACGTTTAAGAGTTTTTTCACCTAATCAGGTCCATGCACTTGTTTTTATCCATCAGTGGTTAACGAATTTCGGTTATGTACAGTTCGATCCTGATTAACAATTTTATCATTGCCCGAGACGATTTTTCCATTCTGACAAGCTGCAATTATCAAATGGGGCAATGTTGGCAAAACCGTCATCTTGCCCACTGCTTCTAAATAGGGTCAGGTCGGATTAATTGCAATCTGCACTTTATGTCCGTTTTTATCTACATAAAACTGGACCTCAATCTTGCGCCAAGTAATTGATTTGCCGGACTCGTTTGCGCTTGACCATTGGCGAGCCCGTGCGAGTGCAGTAGTCCACCATACTGATGAAAATTTTAATAGCTGGGCTGTTAAAAATAGGTTTGGGAAACGTTTACGAGAGAACATTGCCGCCAAATGGACTTGGCAACAATTCTTCTGATGTTGGAGAGTTCAGATTTGCCCCAAATTTGCTTTTTAAAGGTAGAGCAATATTATCAGTAATGGTTGCAATGGACATTCATTAAACCATATAGACTAAAAATAGTCAGTAATGGTTGGATATATACTAACCAATACCAACTTTAGTACGACAAAATACATACATAAAATGAAACAGAGCATGATCATTTAATCATCTTTGACAATATCGCAAATTATCAGAGAATTCATCCTCGGACGATATTTACGACTTTCAACTTAATGTGTGGGCTGTGCTGTGACAGCGACGCACATACTCTTAAATAAAAACATCCCCTGATTTTCTCACTGCAAATGTGCGATATTAGTTTGGCACTGTCGTAAAATGAACCCTTCAGTGGCCACACCCGTTTACACACATAACAACGTACATCCGCGGCCATCACAACCATAAAACACGGAAATTCACACTCCTGAAATTGTTGATCTCGACGTTTTCGAAATTATAGCCAAATAAACCTTTTTAGGCCTAATGGATGTTTTTCATAGAGCAAGTAAACAATCCTTGCATAATCAGGAACCCAACCCCTGTATTTTGAAACGTATTACAGTAAAACAACATACCGGTATTTCATTTGCAAATACACGTGTATTTAAAGAAGCGTTTGGTTGAAAGTGGAAGTGGCTATCTATTATCCGCATTTATCAGAACCCCCTTCCCCAACCATGTCTTCGTCACCATTTTCAGATCCAACAAATGATACTGTATACCATAATAATTTAACAAAAGTATTTTACAAATTTAGCAAATATTTAAAAAAAATGTTTACATATTAGATAGAAATGATGAATTTTAGCCTGTAAGCGAAATGTTTTGCAATGCTGAATCACAAATTATGGATTGTAACCCAATGTTTTATAAAACAGCAATGGTGGTGTCACCATTTGGCCAACTCTCCATCACACCCGTGATCACTTCACTGATCCCGTTCATTAACTTAATTTATCAGATAATTTTGAATTCGCTCCTTACTTAAACACAAATTACATTAAATTGCGTTCAAAATAAGTGTCGTTTAATGTATTAAAATTCCTTCTCCCTCTTTACAGAAACGAGACTAAAGACGCGTAATCGTCAACGATAAATTTTCGAAAAACACAAAGATTACTAAGAATGTACAGTAATCATAAACATTCGTTCACAATATTCGTTCCTTAACTTAACAATTTTAACATAATGTTATTTGGGCTTAAAATTAGCGTGATATAGACAGCATCTATGTACATTGCTAATATACAGGCTGTGTCTTAATTTTCTTAAACTTACATGTAACTGTTCTGTGAGGACTGATGTGAGAATTGCACTTAAGTAGAATTTCTCATAAACCACACCGTGCTCGCTTTTCAAGGTTACCACTTTGATTAATTGAATTGCCATCCAGAGAAATAGTTTCTAGGCTATAAGTTGGGCAAGCACGCATTTTCTGGTACAAAGGATTACCTGCCAGTAGTGCTGTATAATGTACTTCTGAACACACACCAATAGATGGGATAGAAAATAGATGTGTAGAAAACACATATTGGGTTAAATTTAACAAGTGAAAAATGCCTTCGAGTGATTACACTGTTGTACACGTCGCTTCAAGAAAAGATAAGAATAGAAGCAAAAACTGCTTACTTTCCACATCTTTAAATCTAAGTATAAAAGGGCAACAAACAAAAGAAAAGGATTTTCTAGCACATACAAAAGACAAATGAAAATCACAAAGGCAGAGGATGCAAAACAATTTTTCGCGAATGATCATAACATTTAAAAATCTGTTCAAGAAGTCGGATATTCGATTGGGGAAAAAGTTTGGCGAAGATTACGACTCCATTTACGAAACAAAAACGCAGAAAAAATAATGTCCCTCTTGTACGAAAATTTCATTTCCTTTATGGGCACATGAAAATGTCATGTTTGGGCGTATGTTACTGAAATAACTACATGATATAATTTCCAGGTATATTTGTGTAAATATGGCATTTGAAAGAAATGTCCCAACCATGTTCAAATATTCCGAATTGAGAGAGCCTTAGATAAGCCAAGATCCCAAGAAAAAACAGTTCAAAATTAGTTCAGCATGCATAAAGTAAAATTACTATTAAGCATGTGAAATTAAGCACGTTATGTAATTATAGGCCTATTTTAAAATGTATGCCCTTTACAGGACCCATAGTTTGCAACTGAAACGTTTGAAATCGGCCCTTTCTACTTTTGCAAAATATCGATTCCCAGCCCATCTCAGACAAACTATTAGACGATAAGATATACGCTATATAAATATTCTTGGCAATGGAACGGGTCAAAGTTATTGCTAAAATATAACTTGTTATCTGGGATAGTCACCCCCTTATTAAATTTTCATAATATGAAATCGGTTGGTTTTCTTCTACACGTTTCGCCTCATTACATTATTAATAACTAAATGCACGCTCCATTTTCCCCCTTCCATTTCAATCGATTTTTCCCTACGCTGCATAAAGTGTCTTTCAGGGGTACATACCACTCAATTCAGGGGCGCAAAAAGTGAAAAAATGACAAGTGTTACACTCTAACTTGTAAACATGAGTTACATGTATTTTAAACGATTCTCTCAAATATTTACATGTAGCTCTGGTCTAGATATTGTTAGACACGTTCAAGAAAAGTTCAAGGTAATGCACCTGGTAACAGCTTGCCTACATGTACTTTATAAATTCTAATTCATAAATGTTTTGACGAATACGTCTACTTTTGATATATATCAATATTTAGATGAATATGAAACAGCATGTTTCATATCATCCATAAACATAACGGTTAACCTAGCATCGTAGCGCCTACTTGAAAGTACTTAATTCCGAATTCGCAAATTGTGAACATCCCAAAAGCATCTTAGGATACACAATACTACGTAATATGCCCTGCTCCAAGTGTACTTTTTGTATTTATTTTTGCCAAACTTCACATTACATCACATCACATCTTACTTAGCCTAAGCTAAGCTGAACACATGGCATACGAAGTCGTACACGCTTAAAGCATGTACAGCCTGAGTTTTCAACATAAATGCAATTCAGTTTCTTTTGTATTTTATTGTACAGAGATTATGATAACCGTATTTTTGTATACAAGATTAGTGACGATGTTATTAAAACGTGCAATTCTTTTGTTCATGATAACATACAAATGAAGCTTGCCTTACCATAACAACCGCAATGGTCTAAAGAACTTAAATACGTTTCTATGAATTTGAAACCAGTCTGGCCGCGAATCAGACCAATTTTCTGCACATTGACTCGTAAAACCTCTACGTGACTTTATGCGCATTCTGATTCTCTTTTTATGCCACCCTGGGGATATTAGGAGAAATTATTTTTAACAAATTCCGATTCGCAAGCAGCATCGCTTGACATTTTGGTCGATACTTTCAATTGCTTTAGGCATTTAACGACCTAAATATGTGTCCTGGAGTCTGCACAAAATTAACATTTTGCCTGCTGATCTCACCAATTCTCAGTTGAGAACGCCTGGTTAATCAGAATTAGCCTTGTTTAATTATTAAACTTTGCATACGTGCAATCAATGAATTATCCTCGCCATTTAATATATCATTCGCTTTATAATAAGCACTGTAATAGCTGCATTGCTTAACAATAACAATATAATAATAGGACGAACTTCCGGCATGTATAATACAAATTTAATAACGGCCTCTGGCACAAGTCTTACAAATTATTAAAATTCAGAAGCATTTAATGTCTCGACTATCAAACCATACACCTTCGTTCAGTACATCCAATTCATGTATTTTCAATTAAGCAAATGAAAATGCTTACCAACGTGAAAATAAATAACTAAGCATACATTCTTTGTTAGTTGTTGAAGTCGCAGTCAAAGAGTGCCCCCTGACATCTGCAATCACCGAAAGCTTCAGTGTCATTAGGGGTTGCCAAAAATGCCAAGATTAGCTTAACGGCAATTCACAACTTTATTAACATAAATCACGGTTAAAGCTTAATACACGAAGGATAAACCAAAGAAATTGAGTGTGGATATATGTCAAGAACATATTTTGTGCGTTTATTAAAGTCAATATTGTTGCTGATACTATTTGTTCGTCTGTTAAAGCCACTATACATTATACGGCGGACAGTACTGAGAGGAATTTATTACAGTTAAGCCAATTTATCTGAAATGGGTCAGTTGGTCAATCAAAAGCTTTTTACAATTTCTATTTTTGGGCCTCATGGCTTTACAATTTGAGCACCCAATTGGCAACCTGTTAACGATTTATAGACAATGAAGGCAATCTTATATGAAAATGTGTAATTTGAAATAAAGAAATTTTTAACTACATTTATTTGGAGACTCCACAAATTGCAAATTCGCATTTAATTGCGTGTAACACTTTGAATACTCCTAGCTCTTATCTTAATGAATCGAGTGTGGCTTTATTTACTATATCAACTTGTTAAACAAGGTCAGTCACCTACTTTTATTAATTTAATCGCATACTTTTCCTCATTTCTGATAGCGTAAATTGAGAAGATTTAATACTGTATATACATGTACGTCCAGTTTTGTTTTGGGTCAGTTACGGCGCTTTTTCGCCACCAAATTTCCAAATATTGTATAAAATAGTTTTGCATGTATTTTTAAACTTTACAAATTTCCCACTGATAGTTGTGGATAAGATTCTTATCAAATGTAAATGAATACTGCGTAAAACCGATCTAAAGTCGCGAGTCTCACATTCCAGTTTAAATTAAATCCATATTTTAATTCCTTTTAACAGCAATTCTAAGTGATCGTTAAATTTGTTCTCACGAATACGATACTTTTAATTTTATCGATGTATACGCTACTGTGCCTTTATGTATGCCTAAAACCAGCCAGATAAATAAAAAGCCAACTTGAATCTCACATGTTTAACTTTCAGTTCCAGATTTTCAAAATAACCACTCTTCTCGACATTTATCAGTTTAAAACCCAGTTTCCCAAACCTATTCATTGATTACCCAAAATTCTTTTATCGGAAAGTCCGTGTAATCCAGAACCAGTTACAAGAAAGTCATGTTTGCCCAATTCAGGTAAGACATTTCCTTTGAAACGTTTTAATCTAATACCGTAATATAAAATAATAGACCCCAGCTTCCCAAACGTTTTCCTTCGTTACCACTTCTCGGAAGCTCCTTATTACCCAAGAACGCTTATCGAAAAGTCAATTAGCAGATCCAATAAGCAGATATGAGTGTTTCTAATAATAAATACTCCACACGACCGGACAGACCAAAGAGACACGCGATAACTAAAGAAGTAGTCGGTATACGTGGTTACCTACTTGTGTGTAGAATACGTTATTACCGAATTTTAATCACGTTTTGCATTAACGAATGGGGATACACATCAAAACGGCATCGCGGTTTTCGCCTTTATCTAGTTTGTAAAACAAATTTTTGGTTCGGTCAATCCTGGAGATTATGAAAAACAACTTTTACCGAAATTTACTAATTTACCCTGGTTTGGAAAGTATGGTTTGAAACATATCCAAATTCGCGCGTTCCTGTTGCGCCCAAGCATCTTTTCAACAACTTCAAGTCGATTTCCCGTAAGGAAAGCACCGGTATACAAGAATATCTTTATTTATAATTCTAATTATTGCCCCGGAAGTGACGTCATATTTCCAGTATTCATTTCTCGAATCCACCTGGGGGCCCAAGCTCCCCATGGCGCATCGCTTTAACCATTTCGATCTTGCATTAAAACCGTAGAAACGATGTTTTTCTTCGTTAAAGTAATCGAATTTCCCTTCCCCATTACACGTAAGCGGCCGCCGTTCGATTGTTTCGACTTTTCCCCGTTAGTTATTTAGTTACCGCGTAGCGCCATAGAGAGCAAGCAGGATCTCTCCTTCCGTTGAACGCATCTCCAGTCGCTCAGGTGAGCGAACGTGGGTCGCTGCGTTTTTAATTTTTCGCAATATCTACCTCATCGTCCGTCCCGCATAGCTCCACACGCGCGTGTCACGTCTAGCGCCCGTTGCGTCTACTTTTGTCGGTGTTTCCAGCGGTGACGTCATCAATGCCGAAATGAGAGCAGCGAGGGAAAGGGAGGGAATCAGAACGTCACCGTAGTTGCGGCCAGCGGTGAACGAAGACGGAAAAGACGGCGAAAACAGCGAGGCCGACCGAGAAGCCACCTGCGCCACGCACCTTTTTCGGGAAATAAAAACACCTAGCAGGTAGGCGCAATTCTTAAGAAAATATCCACATTTACCCGCTTTTCCATTCCGTCTTCGTCAAATTCGGTTAGCTTTGCTTGCCTTCCCACCTCATATTCTCCTCCCCTAGCCTACCTATGCGGTATTCACCTGCAGTGGCCATACCTGCGCAACTGCCGTAGGCACCATTGCCCCAAAATCATGCCTCGTTTTGGAACGATGGTTGAATTTTATTTTATAAATGAGTTTTTCCCAATAACACTAAATCATGCCTCGTTTTTGCAACGACGGGAACTATTGTCAGAATGAGTTTTCCCCAATAACCCAAAATCATGCCGCGTTTTTGGAACGATGGTTGAATTTTATTTTCTAAATTAGTTTTTTTCCCAATAACACAAAATCATGCCTCGTTTTTGGAACGATGGGAACTATTGTCAGAATGAGTTTTCCAAAATAACCAAAAATCATGCCTCGTTTTGGAACGATGGATGAATTCTATTGTTGGAATGAGTTTTCCCCAATAACCCAAAATCATATCTCGTTTTCGAACGATGGTTGGATTTTATTGTCGAGATAAGTTTTCCCCAATAACTCAAAATCATGTTTCGTTTGGAACGATGGATGAATTTTATTGTCCGAATGAGTTTTCGGATCGTAAGGAATGTTTTCGTTGAAAATGTTTCATTTTTTAAATTGGCGTTGAATTTTGACCCGTTCAAATGCGTTTCCAGCAGTTTTAGAAAACCAGCTGGCTCCAACAGATTAATTAGCAAGAAACCTTAATGAGGTTTAGTAAGCTCGATTTGATTAATTAACGAGAAATGTTAATGAGTATCAACAAAAGCAGTCCATTCAGCCCGTGTAAAAAACGACGAAACAGATGTGGGTGGCGCAGTTTAAATATTGTAAACTTTTAAATAAAACCGAATATCATGGCTCGTTTTGGAACGATGGTTGATTTTAGGATTGGAAAAAATTATCGTTTCGCGAATATTGTTTTAGTTGAAAAATTCCACTTTTTTTAATTAGCGTGTCATTTTCGCCTGTTGAAATGCGTTTTCAAACAGTTTTCGAAAAACTAACTAGCTCCATTAGATTAATTAGCAAGAAAGAATGCAGTTTAACTACCTCGATTAAATTAGCAAGAAACTTTAATGAGGATTAACAAACGCAACCCATCCAGCATGAATAGGGCCGTGTAGCTTAAATATTTTAAACTTTTCAATAAGAAATGCAACTTTACATTTCACCAAGAATGTAATTTAGAATGTTTAAATCTCAATCTAGATCATTTCGTTTTTTACACGTAACTAAAGATGTGCGAGATTAGGTTAGAGATGGATTAATTAAAACTGTTTTAAGCTAAAATGCCCCAGTCGTGAACAAGCGCAACTATTCAAATGGCTGAGTTTGGGTTTTGAGATTTAAAGCTATCAAAGACTCGCTTAAAAGCTACCCCTTGAAGCTGCGCTGCTATACACAGGAAAAGATTGCGGTAATGACCACAATATGATCCGAAAAATGGAGAGTGAATACTGTATTTTTTTGCATATTACACGGTTTCTTATAAAATGTTCGTCTTTTGTGCCGATTGGGTCCCATCTGCGAATTTGACGAATTTTATATTAAATATTCACAAATATATGCAGCGAGACCTTTCGGTCAAAAGTAATCAAATTTCGATTACATTTTCTGGAAACAGGATTAAAAACTGGGGATAGACGACAATTTGTGTGTGCATGTCACGTATTAAGCGGAAGATTTAAAAAAAACGACCAAATATGCATCGAAATCTTAATGTTGCGTTATAATAAAACGATTTAATTCGAATTTATTATTTCAATTTAATTATCCGAATAATCCGAAATAAGCCTTTTGATGAATTTTATGAATAAAATTAAATAGTTTTCGACCTTATAGTAAGAATAAGTCGAATAGCATCTCCCAAGCTAACAATTTCACAATTTTACGGTTATGTGATGGAATTTTAAGATTAATAGCTAAACGTGTACTAACAGTTATTATACCATGCTTAGGAAATTTGCAAATATTATCGTGCGTTTCATACTTTGACCCTTATAACGATAAACTCGTGCTTGCATTCAGTGCACATAAAGTAATTAAAATAGGCAGAAGAACCAAAAATGTACCTAACATTTCCAGATTTACACGGTTTTTTCTTATTATCCTAACTTGTTCAGCACCATTAATTATTCAAATTTAGCATGGAAATAAAAGTATAGGTTTTCTTATTTGCTATTAATACATGTAATACGTCAATACAATGTCACGTTGGCATGGTGCATGTATTAACGCTATTTTCGTTGCACTTAAACAAGACCATGGTAAATCAGAAAACATCACGCGTGAATGGAAATTTGGAGTAAAAATATACAATTTTTAGCGACCTTATAAGCCTCGCAAAGGTGCTCCGTTTACTGCTCAATTTTAGCTCACACAATGGTTAGGGGATCAATACATGAATACAAACAGTATATGAATGTAATAGCCTCATTAGATATTCATCAGTCGATAGTGAACAACGTCACGACATTTTCATTGATCGTTTTGCAGGTAAATGCACACTGGCAAATCAATATGAAGGAATGAATCCAAATCTACTGTACATTAAGACCCCTGCACCCTTTAAGTAGGCCGGAAATTCCCTACCTGTGCTTATTTGCTACAATTTATGATAAATAGGTAATTTAATAGAAAAAACTGCATAATTTCCATTTCCACGTTATACGCTGCGCTCATTTATCTGCAGTCTACGATGAGTCAAGCACAATAGTACACGAAAGTAAGTGTTTTTAATTCAAATAACAAAAATTGAAGAAAATTTATTGATTCTGGTTGGCATTACTTCGATATTTGCACCGCTGCTGCCCTGTTCATGCATAGACGATATACCGGTACATGTACAGTGTGCATGTATGACAAAGTTGGTTTCTCCTAACGGCTCATAGACTTGCAGTGATTGCCAGCAGTTTGGGCCAGAAAAATATGAAAGTTCTTTTTTCAGGTTAGGATAGGTTATGATAAAAAATGGATTAAATTGGACAGCTAGGACAGGTAGAGCTGAAATATACATACATATTTATGCACGTTTGGAACGGGGTAGTACCGTAATGTATCCTTATGATTATCTTATTTTATTTCAATCGACACTTCTGCAGTTTCTCACAGTATGACGTATTAACAATCGAGATTACGTCATGATTTGCATTAAGAATTAATTTATATCAATGGCAAGATGTATGCAAATGCAGTATGTATTCTCGTATCATATATGATAATGAGAATGTTGAAATTTATAACCGCATAAACAGCTCTTAAATTTTGATTATCAAGTTATGGGAAAATCTGCCGGATATGAGAAAATCAAATCTATGCGCAAATATTTGAAATTGAATTTAGTACACTTTACTGTAATACAATAAATAATATACACGCATGTGCTACAAACGTTACAACAGTAAATCCGAAGATTTGATTTTAAAATACCGTTTTCATATTGTCGAAAATTTGAATGAAACCAAATCCATGTCATAAAAACATTATGGAGGTAACGCATTGGTGCATTCGTGTAATTTTCGTGCTGTAAATGTTGTCAGCATTTCATTATTTTTCATTACAATGGTTATGTGCATATAATGCAAAGGTTGTCATGTTAAAACCACACGTAATTCAAATAGGTAGAGTCGTAAATACATGTATATCTACGGTATACCCGAGGATATACAATCGTACGTATTTGGGTTACTTTCCCTTTTGGATAATCTTTTGATGATAATACGCCCAAACTAAAAGGCATCGGTCACGAAATTGGGATCAGCATTTCCCCTCATACTTGAAACTACTTAAGACAGCTTAGAATGGTCGCTGCTTGGAATTACAGCATCGCATCATAGGATATCTTAATACTCGTGAAAGTTGGAAGGAAAATAAGTATGATCGAAACGAAAAGAAAGAGCTAAACAAGTACGGTATATACATACATACAGAAGGCTACTGCAATATGACAATGCATTAATAGAACGAAGTTTTATATACTTTCTTAACTAGAACTCCCAACATTGATTTGGAAAAGTGAGAATGATCGGAAAATTAATTTTTCAAGTACAATATATGAATTAATCAAAGAAAATACCACCGATTTGTGTGAAGCCTAGCTGGAACCAGCCACAAATAGGGTAAATCAATTAATTTAATTACCCTTCAATATCAAAACTGACATATTGGATAGTGTAATACATGTATCTTGAAAACAAACATGACATAGGTGTGCTAATACCTTCCGTATGGATGGACAGTACAGTCGTGAAGGTCAAGTGTCAGTTTGCATTACAGTTGTTATTGGATTTTCTAAAAGTGCCCGGATATAGAAATACAATCTTAATGTGATCTGTTACATCTACCAACCATTTATCACAATGTGCAGGTCTTAGTCCGTCTATCTAACGTTCACCTCAGCCGAATAAACAGAAAAGTGAGTGGCCATCAAGATGGACACTCAAATTCTAGCTGACAGAAATACAAATAATCCCATCCCTGATACGTGAGTACCATACACGCGCAAGACAATTTAATAAGCTGCAGTCCATATGGATGAGAGAGGAATGTGATGGGAATGCTAAATAAACAGAAACTTACAGGTTCAGTGGCCAACGTTAGGAAACTTTCTCTCCTGAATGGTTCATGGCTTCTGCGAAAACATCCAATGCATAAATGTCATTCTTAATAAACACTGTAGCAATGGATGACAGAGAAAGGGTGTATTATTATATCCTATAAAAACACGGTCAACTCTTTGACTGTAAGCCCAGAAACTATATGTGGTGCAGAATACGTCGATTAAAATCATCGTATGTATAGAGCTTCAAAGTATAAATTAAGAATAATGCATTTATAAACGGCATTAAACTGGAAAATGCTGCTAATAACGTAAAACAGATGCCATGTTTAATTGTTTAATCATGTTACATCTGCATCTGCGAGCACTGGTATCGAAGGAAAATAAGATTAACTGCAGATTCATAGACAAAAGTATGAAGGCAAGGAATATTTCACTGTACATTATATGACTTATCTACAGTAGATGCTTTATTAATTTTAAAATGATAATCAGTTATCCAACTTGTCCGTTCGATTCGAGACAGTGGCTGCGTTATGATAACCTGTGTTTCCTGCATTGCAGTAGACCTTTGAGGCCAAATCACGTATAGTGTATACTCAATTCGAAATGATAACGTAATTATAAACAATATTTCTGCATTGTGAAAACTGATACCTGTAGCCTTAGTGTTTTTCTATGTATACGGCATTTTTGATGTTAGCGATTAAAGAACCGTCTATTACAGAACTCATGCCCCGCGAACCAAATACCGGTACATGAAATAAAACCTTTTAGAACGTCTTCTACCTTTTAACAAAAATGTGTTCCTTGTAACCAAAGCAGTTTTTTAAAGTAGTTTTAATAAAGAGGGATGGACTTCACGATCACCCTGTACATCCAAACTATCTATTGTATTCACCTGCAATGGGCAAAGACTGGGAAAAGCCTACTGGAAAATGCATGTACTGTACAGCACTGTAACCTTGTAACCAAAGCAGCTTATTAAATTAGTTTTTATAATGAGGGATGGACCTTATGATCACTCTATACATCCAAGTTATCTATTGTATTCATCTGCAATGGGCAAAGTATTCTGGAAAAGTATATTACAAAATAATAATATTGTTATTGTTATTATTATCATATTATTATTATTAATATTATTAAAATACATGTGCATGTACTGTTATTGGAGCAACAATTACAGTGTAATTGTGAGAAATGTAACATATGCTGAGACTAGTTTCTCACAACATGGTTGTCAGATCTCAAATCCACCTCATGTTGATCGTCGTTAATCTTATCCTTATCGCCATAGAATTTTTTCTCGACAAGCTCATTTGTGCATGCATGTCGCACCACAATGCAGTGGACGGCCCTGCAGAATACCTTAGTCGCTGCACTTGTGCCAGAACAACCAGACGTGCACGATGGAAAAAAGCAGCCCGAGTTAAAAAGTGAAAATGTCAAGGCCCAAAACAGAAAAATCGACAACTCATGCCTCAATTCTCTGTGGATTTTCGCCATTTCCGTGCGAGAGGATCGAAATTAAATTTGACGCACGATGTACAGTGGAGGGAGGGGACCAGTAGGTAGAGAGAGAAAGGAATAAATGAAAATGGCGGGGTTACCAGAAGGATACAAAAACACGGAACTGGGATGATGGAGGAACAGAAAAACGACATTAAGGCATATTCCTTAAACGAAACAGACATTCTAGAGATGTTGTAAATGTTGCATCCATCTGTCCTACCTTTACTCACAGCGTTACACTGCCATGTAAGGATTTGCAAGAAGGAATACAGAATTTAGCAGGGAATATAACTGGTCAAATATTAAGCGTCAATATCTGTCAACCAGTTGTTTAGGTCGCGTGCACATCCAACTGAAAATACACTGGTATACTATCGTTTCTACATGTATGAACTTTAGAATTAGGTGACTGAAATTTAGAATTGATGCTTGTCGTGCAAGAAGGCTAATTCTCGAAGGGGTTGTATAATTGCCACTAGAAATTTCAAAGTATTGGGACAATTACAGTATATCTTATTATACCAACTTATTCGACTGCTAATACCTAGTTCAGACCGCACATTTCAAACGAGATCAGTCGCCAAACTCGTTAGGATTTTGCAGTCTGTAGTCTGTCGGGATGGGTGAAACTCGATCACAACAAGGGATAAACATCCCTCGTTTCTGGAACAAGGGATGAGGGTCCAAACTCGTTAGGTTTGACGTCACGCAGTGTTGTCAGTCAACTTTTCAACAATTGAGACGACATTTTGTCTGTCAGTACTGGTACATTTGGCGTAGGGCTAATTAGCTACAATTCGATGATTTGGTAAATTTTCTTCAGTTTATTTATTAGTTTGGTAAATCACAATGTTTAGATTTCGGATTATCGTTATTCTCTAACATTGTAGAATATCCCATCATGCACCAATAGCGTTATTGCCCTGTGAACTAAACTTTTTTGGAACGCTATTTTTCAAACTCGATATGTTCTCTAACGAGTTACGTTCCTTTCTGAACGAGGTATAAAGGTGTGCACTGAAGTTTGCGAGCATGTCTGATACAAAGGGCCTGACGCGACTATGATAGTCCGAGAAATCAGCAAATTGAAGTGTCGACCAAGATGTTTTTAGTTAACCTTAATTCCTCAAACTTTCAAATAAGCTAGGAAAGGGCAAAGTTTTCCCGTTTAAGTTTCTAACAACGCGCAACGTGATGAATATCCATGAACGCCCATAAGTCCACAAGCAAAACTTTCATTTATCACTAATTTAACAGAATTAGGTGAGGAATTCACTTTACTTTTGCAGGTACGTTGGTGTGGCCCGGCCCACGTATTCTTTATTGGGTAGAAGAAATCGAGTTAAACCTGGGGTGTGCTAAATAAACCGATGCCATTTTTGTCGCTGCTGAATGGGACAAGTGATTCATTGATTGGATGTCAATGGAGGCCAAGAACCCTACGTTCGCTAATTGTTGGTACACAGTAACATGTGAAAAGCGAGAAAGAAAAATTAGAGAACGGTGAAAAGCCAGTAACGGTCTATGTCGACGAATTCTAAGACGTCCCACTGGGGCCCCCCAGTGCACTTAACTTGTATCCCCAGTTCATTCCACCCGTTCACGATAATTAGCTCCTAATTATAAGTACAACTGCTCCAAATCACGCATTGAAATTGTACCACTAACCTAAATTACATTTTCTTGCTCGTGAACTTTTCTTAGTTTCAATTAAATGTTTCGTGGTGAACACATTTACCGCAAAGCATGTAAAGGTTAAAAAAACGTCGATCTCGTGAAGAACTTATTCATGTATATCTGAATCTCAGACACGTTTTACCCTGAAGTTCATCG
The DNA here is from genome assembly GCA_034687865.1 of Kryphioiulus occultus. NCBI lineage: Eukaryota > Metazoa > Arthropoda > Diplopoda > Julida > Julidae > Kryphioiulus > Kryphioiulus occultus. Next base: position 28,876 of record JAQGAF010000472.1, on the reverse strand, counting down.
GGAATATAATGTTGAAAAACAGGTTGGTCAAAAAGGCATTTCATCATTTCAGAAAGCCTGCCTTATGATAGCCTATAAAGTAAAAGATGGATGTATCAGATGCAACTTACATAATCATCTACCAAAACAGTTATACCTATAATAAAATTTTTCCCCCTAGCTTGTCACCGTTACAGAAATCGATTATAGGTGTGAATTATTTTAATACGATAAACAATTCAAGGCCTATACATGCATTGTGTTTAAGTTAGTAGAGTACCTTAAATTTGAATCAACAATACGCTACTATTTTATATAAAATGAATAATGTTGTTTCCATGAGTGTCATGTTATTAAGATTATAGTGTTGCTGTTAGAAATCAACAGCATTGATTGGTTTTATTTCAAATAAATTAGCTATATACTTTCAAATGCTATGAAAATGGGGATTTATAACTTTCAAGTTCATTTCTAGTAAACATTCTCATAGTGTATTTACATGTACATGTAAGGATACGCTAAAAGGGAAGACGCTACGTACAGTATTTTCCCATCACTCATGATTAGCGAAGGATTAAAGTTTTTAATGCAATTTTGCCTCTCATTAGCGCTAAGTTTGTGTCGAGGTGTGCCTTTGTTTTTATTGGTGCAAATGTGCGTTGAGCGTCCTTGTGATGCTGGCCATGTCAACAATCGCTACATGATGGATTATGTGCTATGATAAAAAGCGAGAGAGCGAAAATGTGCTGGATAAATGTGAGACTCTGGAGTGTTCGGCTACACAGAGACAATTTTGCCTGTTGAACAACCAACGAGTGACGTGTGCCAGGATTAGCCATTTTTCCGGAAGTTGTCTCCAAATCAAAACAAAAAATATGCGGATAACAGGCGAATGTGTGCCAAAAAAGGGACTGCATCCGTCAGAAAAGACTATTTGTTGCTTCTTGGTGAATCTGGTTATCGATAATTGGGGGCCTAATGAGCATAACCATCCAGCACATTTGCACGCATCAAGAACTTTTTGTTGAGTGCGTGCTCCATGCTAACTAATTTTCTTCTGCTCTTTGAAGGCCCCCGAAGAGGACCATTCCACGCTACACTACTACTGGCCACAAATTTGCTCAACCGGAAACGGACGAAACAACAGGAAGACATCAAAAAGATGACAATCAGAATGCTATGGTAGACCCTAACTATGACGGACAACCAGACGTTTTGTGACATTTCGAGCGAATTGTGTTTGTAGGTAAATGAAGCCTCTCGTTTCGCATATGTGTTGTAAAGTTCGGCGAACATGATCCGTTTTCATTTGATATCAGAGGAAATATCATCTTCTGCATTAACGTTGTGAACCTCTAAGAATTTACTAAAACAAACCTCAATTGCCTTCTGTACACGTGCCTAAAGGCACGCCATTGATTGGGCACAGGGCTCAGTTGCAATATTCAAATTTACATTACTTTGTTATAGTCCGCTGTCATAATTTATCATTTTTGTTTGATTTTGTCTTTTGTGTTTAACGCAACCTAACCTAACAATGTACATGTTTGCTCTAGCTGCTCCTAACCTCCTGGCAATCACTGATAGCCCATGTACCTTTAGGAGTAGCCCAATTAAAGGCTAAATTTATGGTGCCATTGAACTCTTGATGAGAACATTTCAAAAATATACAGGGTGATCATAAAGTCCTATCCAAATTTCAAAAAAATAATTTTTAAAAAACCTAAGAGTTCAATAACCAAATTTTAGATAAGGGTTGAAGAGCTAAAGTTTTTATTTCATGTTTTTGGTTCACAGCATTAGGCGGCGCTGTATCCACTAAAATCGAAAATGACGTGAACGCAGAGAAAGGCTCAATATACTAAGATACCAAATCACCGGTCAGTGTTAAGCTCAATTTCAAAAGAAAATTTAATTCGAAAAAGATTTTGACACTGTAGACAATCACCCAAGGTTGTTGCAGCTTGTACTGATTGGCGATTTGTTCACATGATACAGAGGCTATCTTGAGGGTCTTACTATGTAGATTCCATTTTCTATTCTAGCAATTACAGAGCCGCCTGCTGGCACTCACTGTGGACCAAAACATGTTCCTAATAATTTTCCAAAACTTGTTGTTCACAATTTTCCAAAACTTATTGTTCACAATTTTCCAAAACTTATTGTCACAATTTTCCAAAACTGGATTTCCATAACTAACAGATTTTAAAAAATAGTTTTGTAATGAGGCAAAGACTATGAGCATCATGTATAAATCATGTACATTTGGAGTGGGGACTATAATAAAGTACAGTCCGATATTGGTTTATTCAAAATCGGGATGGACATTGTACCTAGAGCACATTGCACTTAAGCTTATATCAGATGAAAACGGACCGTTATCGCCGTCCTCAACCAGTTCCAGACACTCCAGACGACTTCAGATTCCAATCTCTTATCTCACCCCACCGCTAATTATCCCTGCCAGCAGAGCCTGTCCCGAGTTCACGCTTTCTTCTTCCACCAACAGATCGCCTCAGATAGCGATGCACGAGCAGCAGTCGACCATGGTAGCTCAGAAGTGAGTCTCAACTCTCCAGAACCCCCCAGCCCTCGCCATGCCTGTCATCCCGTTCATCAACAAGGATGTGTCGGAGATCGTGGCCTCGCTCAACGAGCGTCTGGCGGACCCTCCCACGCAGCGAAAGGTCATCCTGGTCATCGTCAGCATCGCTCTGCTGCTGGACAACATGCTGTACATGGTCATCGTGCCCATCATCCCGGACTACCTGCGGAGGATCGGGTCGTGGGACACGCACCGGGAGGGGGGTGGGGTGGTCATGGCGCCGCCGGCGAGGGTGGACTCCATCGATTTGGGGGCGGCCATCTTCAACGCCACGACCAACCTTACGGCGCCAAATTTCACCACCCCGGTGGCGCCCACGTCCAGCATCAGTCTGGGGAAGCTGGTGTACGAGGGCGAGGACGCAGCCATCGGTGTCCTCTTCGCCAGCAAGGCCATCATCCAACTGATGATCAACCCCTTCTCCGGACACATCATTGACCGCATCGGCTACGCAGTGCCCATGATGATCGGCCTGGGCATCATGTTCCTGTCCACGGCAGTGTTCGCGTGCGGTGAGAGCTACACCATCCTGTTCCTGGCGCGTAGCCTCCAGGGGGCGGGTTCGGCGTTCGCTGACACTTCCGGTCTGGCCATGATCGCCGACCGTTTCACCGTCGACTCTGAGCGCACCAAAGCGCTGGGCATCGCCACGGCCTTCATCAGCTTCGGGTGTCTGGTGGCGCCGCCTTTCGGTGGTTTGCTGTACGAGTTCGCGGGCAAGCAGGTTCCCTTCCTTATCCTGTCCCTGGTGTGTCTCGGCGATGCCTGCATGGTCTTCTTCGTGCTTCGCCCCACCAAGATCCAGTTTAAAGAGTCCACAGACCGGCCTGATGGAACGCCATTGTGGCGTCTGCTCATCGACCCCTACATCGCCGTCTGCGCAGGCGCACTATCTATGTCCAACGTGGCGTTGGCTTTCCTGGAACCCACCATCAGCAAGTGGATGATGGACAACATGGAAGGCGTCCAAGAATGGCAGATCGGGCTCATCTGGCTGCCTGCATTCTTCCCACACGTCCTCGGGGTCTACCTGACGGTCAAGTGGTCCAAGGCTTACCCGCAGTACCAGTGGGTGATGGCCGCTGGAGGGCTAGCCCTGGAAGGCCTGTCCTGTTTCCTCGTGCCCTTCTCGACCTCCTACGGACTCCTCATGATCCCCCTGTGCGGCATCTGCTTCGGCATCGCCCTAATCGACACGGCCCTCCTGCCCACCCTGGGCTACCTGGTGGACGTCCGCTACGTGTCCGTCTACGGCAGCATCTACGCCATCGCAGACATCTCCTACTCGCTGGCCTACGCCATAGGACCGGTCATCGCTGGTGGCATCGTCGAGAGCATCGGCTTCCTGCCCCTCAACATCATCATCGCCATCGTAACACTTTTGTACTGTCCCGTACTGTACGTCCTCAGGCACGTCTACGACTACAAGCCCTTCGAGGACGAAGAGAACATTCTGATGAACGAAGCGCCCACGGCGCAATACCAGACTTACGTCATGCACGACAGCACAGAGGCAAAGCCGAGGGCAGTGCAGGAGGAGCTGAAGAACCACCTGGAGTACTCGAAGCAGACCAATGGCACCCAAGAAACTACGTTTCAAGACGCGTACTCCAACAACCCCTTCTCCAATAACCCATTCGTGAACAGGAACCAGCCACCTGGAGCCAATGGACACACGGTCACACAGCGACAGATCATCAACAGGGGAGGGGGCGCTGCAGGCAGAGGGAACTTTGGAAACAGGGACATGGAACGGATCTTGAGCTCGGAAGACGATGCCTATTAACGCAACCTAAGACTGCTAACGTGTAAAATATATTCTAGTAATATGACCCTCGATCCTTCTAGCCAACGTGGCTTTGCAAGCGACATGTAAAGCGGCGAGCGAAGTGTAGGCTGCATGCCGACGTTAGGGGGCGCCACCGCTCCGCATCAGCTGACCAGAAGGCCATCCTGAGCAGTGGCGTCCCACGTCTTAAGCCTTGTCCACATCTAATACCGGTACTGAGGACATGCAAAAGAAAAAACGCGATCATTAAAAAACGTGCTCACGTAGAGTGCGACATCTACATATGAGAAATACGCGTATGTAATCTAGTTTTCCATTACCGAGAGTGAAACACACAGCCATTACCTAGTTTGTAAACTAGATTTTAGTTCAGTGTGTCTTCAGTTTTAGAAACGTTCCCTCGAAACATGGTTTATGCAATGTGTCCCCACAATATTTGAGGAAAATTTGGGCTCTTTTTACAACTTGGTGTGTCTCATCGCTGTCTGTAAAGGACTTTTACAAAGTCATTTTAAACCGACTTGCCGCCGTCCTAGCGTGCTAAATCTTGGAACAAATCTTAATTTCTTGGAACAATTAATTGTACATGTGTTAAAACTTTAAGGACTTATCAAAATTTCCTTCATTTGCTTATTGCACCGTAAACACAAAAATGCATTCTATACCTTAGGCACCGATAAATTACACCTACTTTACGAAATTAGTATTCGAAACGTACGTGTCTGATAATTCGGACCGGGTGATGACCCAGAATGCATTTCGTTATAACGACTTCTCGATTAGCTCAGATATCACATTATGAAGGTTTGTACTCGAAAAAACGTATTTCTGTGTGATTCCTTACTCCTGAAGTTCCCTTAAGTAACACATTTTGATGCCTCACAGCATGTTTACCATCTGGAAATGGGGGAACATTTTGAGAAAATCTGTTTCCAGAAACCATGTTTCTAGGAAACATTTCCTAGGTGTGGACAAGGCTGTATGAAACAAGTCAAGTTTCAGGCGAAAAAGTTTTCACATTAGCGCTGCTGTTTTTTGAAGGCCTTGTTGTATCGAGCATTTCAGAATGTGTGGTCTGGGTGTGGTGAATGTCATGTTAGAATGGAGAGGTTTTATTTTCTCGTAAATGCCCTTACAATTAATTGGCAATAACGACCGGTTGGAATGTCAGAATATGTGAGTTGCAGGTATGCATCAAGCCATGCTTAAGTCCAGATTGCAGAAGGACATTACAAAATACATGTAGTTCATGTACCATATTTGGGCCAGCATTTGAATACTTGAAACGTTTCACAAACGTTTACGCGAAATTTCGATACAAAACTCAAACTACGAATATGTGAAGTTTGTGATCGAGAAGATCAAAAATCTGGCCCAAATATGGTTTTTATACTCGTATGTTCGAAAATTTGGTTGTTCTGTCTTTCTCCATACTGGACTTTAGAAGGTGCGAACTAATCGTGTTGTGGGCAATATCTTGTATATACAGTGTACATTTTCGTAAATGTTCCATATGTAATCTACTAAACTCTTTGTGCAAACATGTGTCTCTATGTAAGAATAACCCCATATGGAACGCTTGCTGAGCGCTATTGAGTCTACACATTCTTATTAAGGGAAACAAGTCAAACTAATTAATAGCTTTAAGGTTTCATGGGCTGACCCGTTTCTATATTTCGGAAATTTATCTAATACCAACCAAATAGTGTGTCCCATACTACAAAGACACATTACATAGGCAGAACTAACGTATACATGTAAATGTATAGCCTCGCAGTCTAGTAGTGTTATAATACTTAGACTGCCATGAAACATTATCAAAGCATAGAATTCAAATAAAATGCAATATAGCTCTGATAGCATTGAGCTGTTAGGTTACACCAAAGCATTCTCATCTTAGTAACTAATATAAATAAATAAAATTCACCATGGGTGATTAGGAAATATTCTGTAATCCTTTCAGATAGGCATTTTTCCCAAGCAATTTGTTAATTAGTGACATTTGACTGGACCATTTTTCACGATTGTTGGTGGTCTCCATAATTTTTTATAGTAGCAAAATCAAAGTTTTGGGCATCAGGTATTAGATAATGAAAACACATGTACCTGGGTGGATTTTCCCTTTAATCTGTAACGCATCTTTCCCTCAGGTTCATCACGACATCTTATCAAATGAAATATCCTAAAACAACGTCTTCACGTTTTCAGTTGTCAACTTTAACACATGTGTCATTTTAAATCCGTATGAAGTATAAGTGCACACTTTTAAAAACCAACAATGAACAATGTGCAGCATAGTGTCCCTGTAAAGATCGCTATAAAAACGAAAAAATATACATAATAGATAATATATTTCAGTATTCACGTCATGATTGTAACCTCAATCTGACACGATTCTCTACAAATATTACCTTAATTTAATCATTTTATTATTAAGTTGTAAACGTGAGTGGTTGTGCATGTATTATCGATACTATTCTTTATAAATATTTCTCTTACGAAGTTTTCAAAACCCTATTTGGTGTAAAATGTATGACTTTCTTTCGAAATGCAATAATTGTCGTACTATATAAAGATTTTTGAAATTCAATGATAATGACTATTTCAATAAGCATGTTTATCAGACATTGCTTTCAATTGTTAAGACAATCTCTGTGGTCAATTTTGCCTTATGCTTTTCTTTGCATTTTATGAGCAATTCATTTGACGACTTCATTGTAAAAAAAGGTAGAGATAGTTTCATTATATTCGCATAGGATATTTCCGTTTATACTTCTTATAGCTGTAGCTGGATGTTACCTGTTTATTAAGGCTTTACTTCGCTATAGTTATTTAGATACGAGTTCTTCCTCAGAACAGGATGCACGCATTATTCATTTCTTTGGTTCATTAAATTAACTCAGGCCACGAGCTTTCTGGCTTAATAAATGAGATTTAAAACTGCTAAATTTTACACAAACAAACTAAATTTTAAAAAATGATATTCATTGATTTTAACTATCTTATGCGGCATACATCTTCAGCGTATTTGTTTCTTGAAAATGCTACTGTTTAATCGAAAATGCATGCATATACATGTAGCGCGCTAAAATTCCAAAATGAAAATTGTATTTGCTGTAGCACAGAGCTTGGACATAACAAGGCAAAAAATGCAAAGTCTGACGTCATATAGGATTCAGTTAGACCATCGTAACAATTAATTATATCTAAGAACAGATACAATGTTTTAATTTAACATTGCATTTAAAATAGTTTTGACATCCTAAAGAATAACTTGAAAAACCAAGCATAAGATTCCCATAAGGAAATGAAAATAATTCGGAACGTTCAAGGCACATTTCTAGACTAGATCAGAAAAAAAACCTGTCATTGTTTTACATATATACATAATACAATTTACAGCTGTTTTTTACATAGTGTACAATAACACAAGCCTCTTTTAGTCAAGGATTTTAATTTTCTAATAGAAAACATGTAATTCAACAACAATTGTTGCTTTTCTATGGAACAACTTTATTCAGATCCTTGACCAGAAGCACCTCGTGTTCGACACCCTAGAAACCCTTCGCAGGTATATCATTGTACAGAATGTTATTGTGATCGCAGTTTTGTCAACTCGCTATTTTGTCAAGTATCTTTGGGCTGTTATGGCGGATCGCACAAAACCCTGATTGCTTTCATCAAATTATAATGGAATTAGGTTTATCTTTAGAATGCATAGACTAATCAGTGATTGGTGCATAGCCACATACAGTCAGTATTACTGTACGGTGGTATGTTTCTGAAACAAATTATGCTGAGTTTTTTGTTTTGTTTGAATTTAATTAATATCAAACCATAATATCAGGCATGGATTTTACATAAAAGCGTTATTAGCTACATGTAATAAAAATATGTATGTTTTACCAAAATCGTAACATGTTAATTTCAAAATAATAATTTTATCGATAACTGGAAACCGTAAAGGTATTTTGTTTAACTAGCCCGAGTTGTTTAACTAGCCTGCTGTATAATAAGGGTACACTGTAGGTTGATTCAAACGTATACAGTACATAGGCATTCAAAAGCGGTTTTACTCACAAAATATATATATGATGTTAAGTTTAATGAAATTAAGCTAGTTGAAAGTCAGTAACTCATAAGATATAGCGGTAATGATAATGTCGGATACGTACTTGCATTCTTTTCACTTTCGTATGTATAAGTCAAGTTCACAAAATTAACTCATTATATAGAAAAAAAAAACAATGGTAGAATTCGATTGTTCCCATTTCAAAAGTGGAAATAAAGCAATATTATTTTAAAATTATGGGATTTCCCTATTAATGTTAATTGTTTAAATAGATTTACGTAAGTATAAATCTTGCCAAGTAGAAAATCTGTAGTTCTCTTTGCATGCCAATTTAGGTGTTAAATAGACCTAGTGATACTCGATATTGTACATACGGTATAAATATATAGAAACAATTGAGCGTTATATGAAGCTAAATTGAAAACCCTTATCACAATTAAACCTCCATTGCATAAAGATATAGGCATATGTTTACAACAATGTCTCCATATCATTTATGTATATTACTGTACAGAAAAGACCGAAGTGATTTCGGTTTCATTAACTTTATTCAAGTGTAACGATTTTTTAAATAACTAATTGTTGTGCATGTTCATGTAGTGTTGAACCTTAAAATATTACTAGTCGATATATCGTTATTGAAATGAATGGTTTTTCTTTAACAGTTTTAAGAAAACGCTGGCATAACTTACTATGTGTACTTAAAAATTACGTATGAATTCAATTATATTTCCTATTTGTGACGATGTATATAATAAATGCCTAGAATTTATATATGTATTGCGACCTATGATAGATAAATGTCTGTATATAAATGTAAAAAAATGAAACATTATCAATCTAGAATTGACTCATGAACTGTATACAAAAATACAACTAAGGATAAATGATGAGTAGTCTAGTAAATACTGTATTTGTGATCAATACATATCATTTCAAAGGGTTTATTTTATGAATATGTTGCTTGGTAAAAACTTTAAACATGTGCGACAAATTAAAGTATATTGACCTAATTGTAATCGATGAGCGTCAGATACATTCAAATGAATAATTTAATTTGGATTCCATACTCATTATTGTTACAGCTTTGTACCGCATAATGTACATGTACAGTACCGGTACATTCTAACGAACAATCTAATTTGGAAAAATCGATACATATTATTGTTCCAACTTTATACACGGTATGCTAGTCCGTTCAGCAAGCTGATAAGGAATTCTGATCAAACCCAATTATTAAAGCTATCCTTCGGAATTAACTCCACAATTATGGCATCAATTAAACATTGAAGGATGCAGGATGCATTATTTTGATCACGAATGGCATACAATATTAATGGAGTTGACATGCAACGTTCGAATGCTCTTAATATAGCAAACGAAAACAGCCATTTTGTGTTATGACGAAAACAACTATGCCAGCAAATGAGTTATGATAAAGCATAATTAGCACGCATAACTCCAATCAATCGAGAAATGAGGTTTGGCTAACATTTTCCGTGCATCAAGGACAGACTGTATTTGCACCTGCCTTCATGAACCAGTAATTCGTTATCACTTATTGCATCAATAGCGGCATCTGGCTTATCGATTTGACACGTGTTTCCGCTGGCAGCGCTAGAGGGCACCGAATGGTTCATCGTCATGGTGACGTCATAAATTATGCACCGCCTAAGATCTCCATGGAGCTGTTGTGCTCAATCTAAATTTAATGATTTCGTTTCAACCTTCTACCTTCCTGTTAACTGCAGTCCCTACAGGTTGAAACATCCCAGCAATAGCCGAAACACACAGGATCGATGGTATCATAATTTCCATCGCGTCTAAAATACATGTAACAAGTAATGTTTCGGACTTGTGTTTACTTTCCAGAAAAGTCTGTTCAATGAGAATGGAAAGTTTTAGATAATGGTCATGCAGTGTCAATTTCGCAGCATTAGGTTGCAGAAATATAGGAGATTAAGACAGGCTCTGGCGCAATGCATAATACTCTAATAATTACGGAAATCCGTTCATCGTTTGCCCCCTAAACAATCCTCTGAAAATCCAGCGCTGGGTTTCTCGCCTGTCTACATGTATAATCCTACGTGAGCCTCAATTACCAATCGTTGAACACGACGAGGCTGATATGGACTGAGGCAGACGAAAACACGATAACTGGGGGATTTTGAATATCCATCGTTCGAGTTGGGCACTTTTCCAAACGAGCAAAGTAACACCTTCAATATTGACCATAGCAGGGGCCTAGGAAGCATTGTGTTATTTTAAAATAAGCTAAGATAAATCTTCAAGAACAGGGGACGTGGGATCGAGGAATGGAAATATGCATGTAATAGCATATCATGGAAACTAAACCCATTGCTGGAGGATATCCAAGGATTTTAGCGATGCAACCAGAATACAGCCAGTTTTCAACGTCTTAAACGCGACCGAAAAAACACATGCAGTTTGCAAAAGAAGAAATTAACTTTACTGCTAATTGCAAGAGCTAATGGAAATGCCACTGGCTCGATTATCAGCTGCTCCAAAGGCACTTTGGATAATGTGCTCAACTCAAAGTTTGTGTTAGAGAATTGTTTGCACTCAAATCCCCCAGAAAATGAAACCTGAGCAAACGGGGCTAGGAAGTAACACTGTCAAGGTGTTTCAGAAACAAACCAATCCGAAATCTGGTGTAATTTTGCGACAAATCGTGATGTTTCTACCCAGGTGTTCATTTATAAGAATCCATCGTAGGTGGTGTCAGGAAATAATGGATTCAATTTTTACTATGCTTGTTAATTAATAGTCCAAGATCCTTATGTTTACTTAACAGTGTAAATCTTAAACACATCAGCAGCTCATATCCAACTTAGACATAGCTTTGCGAAACATTCAGGTTCAAGAAAACTTGATACATCTTATACATGCACATGAACAGTATATCAGGAAAGGTATGTTGTGCGATATGCAGTATATTTGCAATATTTCTAAATCTTTTGATTTTTGCAATATTTCTATATCTTTAGATATTTGCAGTATTTCTATATCTTTAGATTTGCTTTCAAATATTTAATCATATGTTAAAATGTTTTATGCAGCCGTATTTCGACCATGTTCACTAATATCGTTAATTATCAAGTCAATTTCCCGGACATTCCCTACTAACCTCTGGCAGTTTACATGATGTATTACAACGCCATGGTAATGCATTTATTTCCAAACTAACTCGAACACGTGCAAATACCACTTGCAAGTAATGCAGCCTTAATTTTTTTAAATCGTTTACAAATAATAATAAACTATTTCAAATTCTCTGACATTCTTGAACTTTCTATAACTTTCCATAAAGTGGGCCCGGGAATATGAACACGGCATTCTTCTGTGCGGCATCTACATGCTGTAGAACTTTCAAATTTGACCACCTCCCCATGCTGACCACATTTTAACAGCTCGGACGATCACCACATTAACTCAATAGAAGGTGGCCTCTACACGTTGACCACCTGAACCTCTGTATGTTGTATGGTGACCACTTGATTTTAAACCCCTTTCAGTACCCCTAATGTACTGTATGTGTAATTGCTGGATAAAATTGCAGCACATTAGCAATACTGGCACTGTATTATTAACATTTGAATAAGATTATTCATGAATTATGAATGATTGCTGCAAAATGTAAGTACATACAGTTCACGGAATTAAAATCCTATGTCAGTACAAGCCTCATTTCAGTGTGCGAACAGTCCCTTGGGTGGTCAACTTACAGAGATTCTACTGTATTTTTCATCATTACCGAATACTGATTTCTTAAAAGGAAACTGGTTAAATAACAGAATCTTAGATCTAGGTACTTTCGTCTATGTTTAGCAGCGACAGATAAGCTCGAGCTTGCTCCGCTCAAATATTTTGTTCTCGTTGTCGTCGTGGAAGATTATCTCTTAAGCTGAGATGTGCATAAGATAAATGAGCGAGCGAAAAAAAGTCGTGAAAAATGCAATCAGAGAATGTAAATGCGCGATGGTTGTAATTGATAAGGAGCCGATTGGAGAAGCATTTGATTAATCAGTTGGTTGGCGTTGGGGTGGGTAGAGCTTCGTCAAAGTCGATTCCGGGTAATGTTGATTGTCTTGGCTGTTTCTGGTGTGGGAATTGGCGACCTACCCGTTGGTCCATTAATCAGGCTGAAGGGGAACAAAGCGAACCTGTCAAAGCCTATGATGGCGTATTATGGGATAGACGAGGAGCAAAACACTTCTCCTCCGCAACAGCTCCCTAATACCCCCCGCGCAATTTATATCAAAAACGGATCAGAATCCTCAAAAAAGTCAGAACCCATTCACAGCATCCGAGATAAGTCAGGCACGCTGATCTCCTAGCAGACATTTTTAAACTTACAACTAATGGACACCTCCTTAGAGCAGGACAAGCCACTAGTATTCAAGATCCATTAGGAGTAGCATGAAAAAACGAACTGACCTAAATATACTATAGATCTCTATCATCATGACGTACTGAGCAAATTAAACACATGAGCCATGAGAAATGTAAACCCGTATATGGATTAACAATTGTATTATGTCTTCCTGTAAACGGTTACCAGAGCATTAATTTAAAAAAATTGTTATTATTATGAATGGAAATAACGCCCCGAGATCGCTTTGTTATACGGGAAACGTAACGTTTTCATCGTTCATGAGTTAATTTAGTTAAATAATAATTTTTGGAAATAAAGTTTTAAGTAAATGACTCCAAGTTTACGAGAGTCGATAATCTTCAGCCTGATATACCTCAAGAAATTAGCTGCAAATTGCCAGCTGGCTTTCAGTAAAAATAGTTGGCAGTTACCATTTTGTACTCATTAAACATCGAAAATATTTGTTTTAAACCATAAATACAGTGAACGTGAAAATCGTTCTTTTCAACGTTCAGGCATGCAATGCATACATGTATTTCAGTATGAAGTTGAAATTTAGCTAAACAAATACAACACGAAGTTTATAAAGAAATTGTGTGCTGGTCATCATTTCATAATTAAACATAGATAATTACCTAACACCACATAACATTCATAAAAATAGGTTGAACATCAATCCGCGTCCACGTAAAAATTTCATTTCTAAACGAGAACAATATAATATAGAATTTAATTTTTTAGTACATGTATACATGTATACAGTATGTACATGTATATATGCTTACATACCTACCCGGTGATAATTATACAGAAAATCAACACCAACTCAAATTCCGCCAATATTTCACAAAAGTTAGTTTTTCAACGAGGTCATTTTTAGTTCTTTTTAAATTTTAAGGGCAATTCTCCTCCTAGAAATAATAGTAAAGTTAATGCAAAAATAATGAATTATATTACGTTTCAAGGAATTTCCTAACAATTAGCCCAACAGACACTGCTCAGCAGCTGCCAAGTGCACACCGCTGCCACCAGTGATTGCCTATCCACAGGCGCAGCATTTTGGACTAACTGAATTTCGACTAAAATTTGCCGCTTGTCCAGGTTTCGTGGGTAGCCATACATGTAGCGTGGCTAATGCATTTGGGCAAAAGTGATGAAGACACTAGAGTTCATCCCTTTTGAAAATGACTTGAATCCAGGACTAGCGTTGTGTAGTTTTTCTAATCCCATGTCTGCGCCATCTGTCAAGCCTTAGATGGACCCCTAGGGCCCTATAGTGATCCCAGAGCGGCGAACTAACTTTACCTCCGCTCCGTATTACCTCTGGCAATATTTTTCCACACTCAGTAGAGCGTTCATTGATAGGTTCAACTTTCGGGGAATTGTTTTGCTTTTGCTACTCCCATGGCTACGTGGAAATCGTGCGCGCAAATGAAACGAGCCATAGATTGCTTCTTTCCGATACCATTTCGGTCCCCAGTTGCCTCCAAAAATAAATTCGTTTAAAATCCAATTTTGCATAAATATCCGTAACAACGCGTTAGCTTTGCGCAATATTAAAATTGATTGGAGGGTTCGAAAAGTAGGCCTGGCTGCCAGCAACATGCCCCAAAAGGCCTTCGAGCCAGGCTGAAGCTAAAAGCAATTTCAGCCCTCCACTAATTATGTTCTCAGGCAAGGATTCGGTTAAACATACTTTGGTGAGTTTTTGGACATTATTATGCTTTGTCAAAGCATGTTAGACCAAGCAATTGTTGGAACATACGGCTTCAAAGGTATGTGTAAAATATTGTTATGATCTTATTGGGCTACTCCCCCATTAATTACAGTGTTTGTTGAGAGGTTATTACGCCTGGCAGTAGAAAATGTTAAAGGATCAGTTAAAAGGTAAAACGGACACCTGATATTTTCATCCAAATAAAGCAATGAATATGTAAGAAGTACTATTTCATCATGATAGACATGCATGTTCATAAGTGAACTTCGAATAAGTGATTTCGAAACCACCACAAATGTCATCAGTAATTGAAAACAATCCAACACAGTTATTTTAGAACGTTCAGCCCTGGTGACACTTATGGAAAACGACTCAAAGGAAATAAGAACGAGCTGAAATGTTGGTGATAAATAGTAGTAAACTGATATTCTGTAGTTACTACTGACATATATCATAGACTAATCATTTGTTTTCTTTTAATTGATTGCCATCTGGTAACCTAAACTGGTTTGCAATTTGACCACCACGGATGATCAGATTGAAAATGTTCCAGTTTACACACAGATAATTTGCACTGCATGGTTTCATTTGTGGCTTCAGACTGATTGCATCTACATGGATATTGAACAAGTCTGCATCCACTATACAGACTGTTTGCAATTGTAGACTGGCATCGGTAACCGATTTAATCAGTATTTCAACCAGTTTCCAATCAGCTGCCATCATACTGCCAATCAGAACCGCAACCAAACTACAGTAATACCGCCAAAGTTGACCACCTCTAAATGTTGACCGCATTTTAACTGATCGGACGGTCACCACATTAACTCAATGGAAAGTGAACTCTACATGTCGAACATCTGCACTTCTTTGTGTTGTACAGTATGTTGACCACTTGGATTAGGCACACAATAGTAATTTACTCTCTGTATGTTGACCAGCATGGTCTCGACATATAAAGTCATGGATGATTAAATTTATTGGATGCTTGAAAAACTTACACTGTACACCCCTGAACAGTAACTGTCTCAATAGAGGTACAAGAGTTCATTTTGAACAACTTCAGTATAACGGGTCTTGGCAGTAAATAGAGGAAAGTTCCTTTTTAATTGGAAACTCAAAAATAACCCATCGCAGAATTTGATTCTAGATTTAAGCTGTTTATTTCCACAACAGCTAGGATAATTATCTGGATAAGCCTTCTAATTTTTCAAAATGAAATTTCTATGTACACTGCACACTGAACATTACATTTTTTCTGCATTAAAATTCCAGTACTTTTACGTGTAACTGCTGGCTAAACATGTATTAGCAATACTGGTACTTTATTATGAACATTTTAATATGATTATTCGTGAATGATTCATGAATGACGAATGATTACTGTAAAAAGTAAGTTCATGCAGTAAACGCAGTTGACGGAATTAAAATCCTGTGTCAGTATAAGCCTAGTTCCATATGTTGACCATCTGCTTATGTTGACCAGTTTGAGACAGTCCCTTGGGTGGTCAACTTTAAGAGATTCTACTGTATAAACTTGTATACATGCATGCATGTATGCAGTCAATCTCCCAACCACTTGGCAATCAGTTGCAATCGGCAAAACCTCCTCGGTACAGATCGAAGCTCAAATTCGTCCCAAGTTTTTTTGTCGAACGAGGGAGCCTACAATTTCGTGCCCAAAGGTAACCCAACAAGGCTTTGGCTGTCACTCAGGCAGAGATGACGTGTGCGCGAGGGGTGCGGGGTTTAAAACCCAGGAGTCCGCGCACCACTTTCCACCTAAATCCTGCTTAAAAATTCATGATATTGATCGGTCGAAAAGACCCTGGATAAGAGTAACGCGCAGGGGCTTACAAGTAGAAAAAGCGACCATCACATTTGCGACTAGTAATTCACCCACCCCTGCGTGGCTGTCTGTTCCAGCCTTATTTGCACAGTGCATGCGTCGATCCACGCACGGGCCCCAGGATGTACCTTGCATTATTCACCATCCTCAACACGGATCACGTGATGGATTCGTTTTCTGCGCAGCGGGTAAAAGGCCCGGATCCAAATCCCCATAAATTTGCTCGAAAGAACGACACCAAGAATGGCGGAAGAAGAGAATTTTGCCCACGATTCAGCTGGGTGGCTCGTCCTGACCCAATAATGCGCTTTTATGATTATTATTCAGACAGGCACAATTGAGACTAATGCCCAAAATGGCGCTCGGATACACGTCGGAAAACCGGAAGCTGTTAGACGCCTCTTTTCGCACTTCCAGCTCGACGGTATCAATCAACGCTCCGGATGTGATGTCACGTCAGGCAAGATAGCGCGTGTCAATTGGATAGTAAACAAGCAGAGATTGATAGCGAGATAACCAGCATTATTGGATTTAAAAACGGGAATGGGCCTTGACTTCCACATTCCTTGACATGTCGCTTGCTATTTGACATGATCGACATGTGTGAGGGTATTTTTAAACGAAAATACACTTAACAAACCGAAATGCATATTCACTTCTATTCGCATGCATATTCACAATCTAGTGAGCTGCACTGAATGCAGTAGGTCGTATCACTTAGAATATTACCTATTCTGATGAATTTTCGACATACGATCCATTGCAGTTGTCACAATAATATTCAAATCCTGCGTGGAATCATGTTAATTCTTTAACGAAAATCCATCTTTATCGAACCGTCATGTATACTGTATATGGACCCCTGTTAAATCACCACAGAATACTACAAGGAATCCACTATGCTGTATGTTTATTCGAAAATAAAGCCAGATGTCTAATTATCAGATAATCTGCATGATTTCCAATTAAAAGTTGACGATTTCGATCTATTCATTTGTATAGCTGCGATCACAAAAAAGAAATTAAATTTGTTGTTTTATTTTGTTGACGAAGTGTTTATTTTATGATAGAAATGAAATACCGTATAAATGTAATGTAGTTCTCCAGATTTAGAGGCATAAATGCAATTGTAGTATGCATATTCTTTACTTGTTTGGTTCTAATGTGCTTATTACTACATGAATTTCGAGAAATTGGACTGACCTTCATCTCACTTATTCTTTGATGCTTTTAAGCCTTAATACAATGTACTCTATCATTATTCCTAAACCTTGTTAAGTTACCACAAATTGGATAAAAGTGTTTTCCTCGCACCTCGGAATGAACATTAAAATTTACCTTAAAGTTTAGAAAATGTGTGGAATGCTCTGGAGAATCTAAGCAAGTATCTATTATACCAATAAATCATCTTTATGATAATGTACATGTAATGAATTTACCTGAATTGGGTTAAATTGACTCTCTGGATAAGTGATTTTGGGTATACATGTACATGTATGTTTGAAAGCAAGGTCTTAATACAATTATAGCTATAATGAAACACGATAAATTAGCTGAAAAATTATAATGGTTTACTAAAATTTTTTAACCCTAATTCCGCAATACCACAAGGATGAAAATCTTATTTTACATGTACAGCATACAGTGCAGTAGACTAACAGTTAGTGCACGGGCCGGCAACTTAGGTATGATTTAGTTGTAAGCGTCATTAATTGCTCAATCCTTCGACAAAATTCAATACTCATGTAAGTGACGTACAGTGCACATGTATTTAAGCATTATTTTGACAGTGTCTTCGAAGAAATTCTTCCGTCGTGAAAATGTACTTTTTTTGGTTGTAACCGTTTAGCTAATTTACCGTGAGTTTCTACGAAAGTTTGTTTACAAAACTGCACATTTAACAATGGCGCCAATTGCTTCCTGCACGCGACAATGCCGCATTTAGCCCCAAAAAGGTACAAATAATGTTTTGTACTGAACTTCAAATAAGTGGAAACGTGCAACACTGCACAGAGCGTTGCATTTTTCTTCATTTATTTCGTTTCTATAGCAGCCTAGTAAACTAACTCCGACACGCCAGAAACTGCATGAGTGACAAGCCCGAGCTTATGGAGGGATGAAAAACCTCCCATCATTCTCCTGTGTCCCCCAAAACATGATTTTTTTATCCTGCACGCCAAAGCCTTTGTGTCAATATGCATCCCAAAGGCGAAAATGCTATTTCGTTATTTTTTCTGGTAATCACGCGCATTTACATGAAGATAATGACAAAACTCATATCCTATATATGATGGTGCAAGTGGCTCTAGGCTATACATACATGTATGTGGAAACGTGAGGAGGAAATGGAAGGATTTTAAAAAAACGCCACCTGAATGTAATGAGAATGCAAAAGGTAAATATTCAAGGCAGGTTGGCTTTGGCACAATTTCGGATTCAAAATGCATCCATGATGAGCAAAACTTTGAAGACTTTTAAAGACTTCCATAACGATTAAAGGATTTGGATGAACCCTACTATCACTATCAACTATCAACTATCACCGAGGTATAATTTCCATAAGAAATTGAATACAATAAGAAGTTGTATACGAAGTTCAAAGAAAGTGCAACCTAGCAAACAGGACAACGATGAAAGCCAAGATTTGAGCATTGGCTCTTTGATGGTCATTTTACAAAGTGTATGTTTTATTTATGTCACGCACTATGTGGATTGGATGCTATGGGTAAAAAATGCATGTTCTCAGTAAAACAACCAAGATGTTGCTGTAATTTACCACGTATATGGTCAGAGTGAATGTCCTGTATTCTAAGCCAATTTGAAAATCGCTCTGATGAATCATGCATGATTCACAAGCCATCCTTTGTCACAGGAAGTCAAAAAGGACATTCATACCAAAATCACGATTCACAGTTCCACCGACCCACCACGAGCCAGAATGTAAACAAATATTTCATTTATTACTTACGTGAATTTAGCAGTCTTAGTACACAGGATAAACAATTACAAAAGCACCTTGTTGTTCATTTGTGCCTTTGGTATTTTTTCTTGCTTTTAAAATGTTTGGCAAAGGATTAAATGCTGTTGGTCAATCCATGATAATGCCAGACGAACTTAGACGTTCTATTGAATAGGTCGAACCAAAGACATAATGCCCAATATTTAAAATTGGTTTCAAATACTAAACAACACGTTTAAGCTTCCGTAAATAATGTTGACCAATAGTAGAAAAACTCAGTAAGGTATTAATAATAATGTTTGACATGAGGTTAATATGCTTTATGACCTTCGATGCTTGTATGGATCACCAAAAGTGAACAGGTGTTCAATCTAACAATATATTTCAACTTGGTTTTGCGGCTTAGGAGCTCAAAAATGGTCACTGAAGTAGTTACCAACAAAAGTAATCACTAAGGCTTGGTTGCACCATTGTAGGTTAAATGAATAACCTGGGATTACCTATATATAACCAGAAGTTAACCTGAGTTAGTACAAGTACATGTAGGTTTATATGCTCCATTTTACTATAGGGATTTTTAACAAAAGGTTAGTAAACCTGTATATAACCGTCAATTAAATATTCAACTTACTTGAGCAACTAGATTTAAAACGTTTGCTTTATTTAACCCAAAAACGTAAACGTGCTTTGAATTTGAAATTATTATAGCCATCAACAGGATGAGCCATAACTTGGTTTGTTGATGGGTAATCATCATCTACGAAGCCAATAAATAACATATGGTATCCTCATCTGACTCTTCCTTCATTTTTATTTCAAATCTCAGGTTAACCTTGCATATCAGCTGGGTTAACGTGTCCTAATGGATAAGTTTCTGTGGTGCAGTGCTTTTGCTTAGGTAAATAGAGGCTTACCTTCAGTTTTGGTTAACCATTGTTGGTGCAACCAGGCCTGAGACGTCTACTTTATACAAAAGCCCATTCCAAAAGTGTGCCATTATTACAAAATTTGTTTTCATTTCAATTCAACAAACCTTAACACAGAATCCTGCAATCAGAAAGTGAATACCATGTGGTAGGGAGTAAGTTTTCCATCAAACTTTGTCGAAAATACAAACCAATCTGTCATCAGCTTTGAAAAGTTAACTCGATATACATGTACAGGTACATGAATTGGGGTGTTTTAATTTCACAGAAATAACGTTTTTCAGTGCGTGGAGTGATTGGACCCAATGTTATTTTAAAAAACATGCTTCACATACATGTACTGTATACAAACAAACACAGGTTACAATTACCATATCCAGCCGTCTACAATTTCACGTTTCTCCAATCTCAAAGTCGATTCAGTCATCGTGCAAAATTTCGATTTTCCGCCCAAAAGCGATTGTGTCATTATTCGGCCCCACAGCACTGGGCAAGGTAATTCAAAATTCTGCTCGCAAATCGAGCTTAGCGGAAAGGAAAATAGAAGCATTGTTCTCATTAAAATAGCCCTCTAGGAGTCAGGAGACAACTGGGATCACTCGACAGTAGATTGAAAAAGGTAGAGAGAAAGACAGATCTAACAGGGACCCACCATTGCGCCAGCATCGATCTCGCCTTGATTGCACACGTTTCAGGCAGGCTGGTAACAAAGTCTAAAGCCAGGTTCTCTAATATTGCGAACAAGAATGTATACCCTAGGTACATCAATTGTTATTCTTGGAGAAAATCAATGACATTCACAGAAGGATTCAGGGAGGAGGGTGTGCCACCGTGGAGGCAATTCCTCTTGAGAGCGGGGGTGGGTGCAGCGGAAAGAATTGTCTCTGGGTGGAAGGATTCTGGTCTGGGGCCTGTTGATCATCCTTGTTGTAACACAGGGCTTAATAAGCTCAAGGGGGAGAAATCCAAATAGGAGGCTCGAGGGGAGAAAATGGCGAGGGGAGATTGAGACGCAAATGACAGTAGCCCCCTCTTCTGCATTTTTACGCCTGTGGTGTCTGAAATGAGGAAGGGCTACCCGTACTTTACTGCCATGGCTATAAATGCAGGTTAACGTTACGCTTCGTTTTAATCAAAGGAACATCCACTCGAGTACATGGTGTCCACATCAACACGACAGGACAGCGAAACCAATCTTAATATCTGGTAACGATAAGCAGTTAGCACATCGAATTTATTTGGACAGTTTCCTGTCAAGTTTCAAGTTTTCAGTATCAGCGAAACGAGAGAAATACACAAACCAAACAATGGCAATCATAGTTTCTTACAAAAATTATCATTTAGCATTGGCAAACCATTCGGGTGTGAAACTAAGATTTCACATCGATTGTCAAACCTGGACAAATAATCCTAAATTGGGTAAGTAGATTTTCTTTGGGTAACCATTCAGCTCTGAATACATATTCAAATTTACGGCAGAATTGTAGAATGTGTGTAGAACGCTCTAAAATAGTTAACAAGCATTCATTATTCGAAAAAAATCATCTTTGGTGATAATTGGGTAAAATGAGCTGACTTTCTGGATTAGTCGATTTCTGCAAACTTGCACTTTCTTATACCTGTAAGCGGTTTTGGATAACAGGAGTTTGTGTTAAACGACTTGGATAACGAAGGGGACGAGTTTGGAAAGCTGGGTGTTAAGGGCAATTTTTACTAATTTTACACTTCATAACATTTACATGCTCAAGGATGAAATATTGGGATTGTAAATTAACAACACCTAAAAATCCAAACTACGGAAGTTACTGGAATTACATGTACGTTCATAACAAACAAATAAATATAAATTTCCAGCTTTTCAACAGTACACGTTCAACAGGAACGAAATAAGTTGCATAATAAACGGCAAATGTAAGCAATATTTCGAGTAATCGTGTCCTATTTGATAAATGGTACGTTATACTTGTGCATAATCAGCATATTTTTATTGGTTTGCTCAGTAAGCGTAATTCTAAAAAAATAACATTGAAGGTACATGTAAAGTTCTGCTCGAGGTCCTGGACCAGCTTAAAAATAAAATATTTTAAAAGAAATGCCTACTGAATTCGGTATATTTTTTAAGTCTACTGATTGAGAAAGCTGACTAAACAAGTCCCTCCTAGCTGCAATTCCTTCGTCACTACTTCACCCGTCACCCTTATACACACCGCATCGTTCAAAAAGCTAATGTTATGCATTCCAGAAAAGCCAGTCCCATATTAAGGCAACCACCAATTTTGCCACCCTGATGATTGTGCATTCTCGTCATAGTTCAGGAGACCGTGCTGACAACCACAGGGGTTGGAAAATGTCATAATAAAAGTGTGCCTGAACATTGCTATCGTCACCCTATTGTTCCACAAATGAAGCGTCATACAGCAATGAGCGTATACGTGCATCATGTACGAGGGATATCAAGTACGCAATTATACAGCATGAACTCATAGGAAAAAAAGGGAAAGCAAAACCTTGATAAAATGAAGCCGGAAAAACTGAGATTATACTTTGCGATGGATGTGCACCATACAACTGGGCGAATTTCCATTTCGGTATTGTTGCTATTTTCTATCGTTTTCACTACTCCTGACTGATGAAAGTTGGTTTAGTAATAACTAAAATGGCGTTGTTCATTTTATTGTTTAGTTTTCAGTCTAATTTGGGAGGATGCTTAGTTAAAATTTGTAATATTTTCTAAAAAAAATGTTTTAATATTAACGTTTTCAGTTCTCAAGTCAGGAAAAAACTCGCAATTTAAATACTTGTACACTTTGGTCATGTAAGCTTACATGTACATGTGTACACATGTAAGTAAGTTTATGAAATAATTTCAATGTACTGTATATCAATATTACAAATGTTTAAATTAAAAAATTAAAATTAAAAAAAAATTAAAAAAAAAGGTAAGCCTAATTTTCGGTTTTTAAAGTTTTTAATTTTCCAATTCACTGCAGATAGAATAAACGCCTAAACCAATTGCCAATATGATTTTTCGGATATTTTCATATTTTAAAAGTGGGTTAAATTACCACGGCATGGTCATAGTAATTTCCTGTGATGTCCATGAACTTACAGTATGTATTTTACTTTAAAATGTCAATCTGCTCTCGGTCTGATTCGTTTTAGGTCAAGTTGTGGGGTCAATTCTTAAAGGCAACTATTAAGTTGTACAAGCTGTATATCAACAGCGAATAACCTTTTGTAATATCGAGTGTGTTTATATCTCGTGATAGCAACAACTGTCTTAACGAGAAATGCAATGACGCAAGACTGACTTATTTTTGCGAGGCAGCATATCCCCCTGACTTTAATCTGACATTCTAATTATATTCAAGCAAAATCCGGAGATAATTATAATTAATAAAATGATTAGTTTAGCTTATCTGGGTGGTGTTTTTTTTGGTAATTTAGGGAATCAGCATAATATAATAAGTTGAAATATAATAGTAAATATATGATGTACATCCATATATTAAGCTCAATAAATGAGTATTCACGCTCCCTTTATTATAATAAGATCGTCTAAATGTTTGTTGCCTTCGGAGATCTAAGATGAATTTAATGTCCAAATACAAACTTTGTGTAAAACACCAGAATAATAATTCAAAGGGTGCATCAAGTAAGAGAATAACTTGTATAGAATAAAAACAAATATAAATGTGGAAAAAGATTTTAAAAATATTAGTTAACAAGTAATAGACGATGATATATACATGTAGCATGAAATTAATCAATTATTCACAAATGACCAAATACATGTACATGCGAGCAAAACAAAAAAAAATATCCTATCAGCAATTCCAATGTTAAATTGTATAAGAAAGTTTTTGTGTTTATCAACCAAATATCATCCAAATGCCTATTATTGAGAAATTGACATTTCAGGTGAGCAGATGTGGGGACATGTTTACAACAACTACCTTGAGGCGTCACTGCATTTCCTGTTGTCAACTCCAACTAAACAGGATATTTGAAAAAAACTCGAAGTGGCTTGTTAAAAATTCATTCTCACGATCGTTCTTCATTTCCAACAAACAAGGTATCAACACCTGTATTTTTCTATTTATTAATTAACTGAAAGTGACAGAAAAATTATTCGAGCATTGAATTTAAATTGCAAAATGCAACTGCGCTGAATCAGACAAACATTTAACCATAGCTTTAAACTTATGGTAAAAGCTTTGGGTTGAAGTCGTCTAGAATACGGCAGGTCAATAGTTCATGACCATTAAAACGAACATTGAGATCAATTCTTACTATGTCACTTTTAAAATAACGGTCTGCCGATTTTTGATGTTAAGCTGAATTGTTCATCATTTCGATTAAAAAGTGAGTTTCAGATCCCATTAAAAAGAAACAGACTCGGGATATTCATTACTTGTTGTCGGACGAGTGAACAAAGTATCGACCATGTAAGGATATAACGTTTACATGTATGTGCATGAAAGGAATGCTTTTATACATGCATTCAAACGTGTATACCTTTCTGAACATTCAAAGCTCTCATTAGACAGTTTTGCAAACGCTCGTGTTTACCTTGCTCCATATGATGAAAGCAGAAGGATATGTATATTTCGCCATTCCAATTTAAAAGCGTATACGTCCGTATTTGCTTATTGGAAATCGAAATAGAAAACCACGTGAGAGTTAAATAAAATATAATTTACTAGAATTGCTCGCGTGTTTGGAAAATACCGAGGTAATTCCGAAACTACAACCACTTAAAATTATCGCATTTACTTCTTTCATTTCGTGCAGCTCTGAATAAATTCAAGCACTTTGACACGCCAAAAAACATGTGGAACATTTCGTTATGTTTTTCAATTTCTTCATATATTCCAAATACGGTGCGCACTCTGCATTACATTTTATTTGATTTTTTCGTGCCAATATTTGGAAATGCCGCTGGATGGCATTCTAATGAATATGAATATGATATTATGGATACATCAAGAAATGCACTTTATTTACTCAGGTTTACGTTCGAGGCCTCCGACGTTATGTGGCTTGTACAAATATACAGTCTACATATGCAGTAGATACATGTACCTGAGCATAAAATATGGATGACCTTTCCATTATTCGAATTCATTCGTCGCTAGATATAAAAGTATCTTCTGGAAGGAAAGTTTGTCGGAAGGTCCAAATTGATATGGCAATTGAATTGAAATTTAGTACTTCTGCATTTGCCTTATTTGAAATTCCCACTCTGTATATCATATTTTTTTCAATACCCCAAAACCGGAAACTTCACTGATGTGCAGCGAGTTTTCGAAAGCGTCCTGCATCGACTTCCCGCAAAATGTCAATTTAGTATTTCCGAAGAAAAGATCTGTCTATCAATCATATAATAATGGCCTTAAACTGCACACGAAGTTCGAGAAAATTGGAAGAACCGGAAAATGAGCTCTGGTTCATTGTAAGACCATTAAAATTTGAAAACGAATAATAACATGGATCTGTGTTATCCATTACAGATGGCTCTAATATCCGGTAATGTTGACAAATCATGCCAACTTATGCCCAACGTAATAATGATGACTAACTTTTTGTGTTTTCATGAATGTTCATTAAAAAGTGATCTGCTTTCAGGCTGTTTACCGTACTATAAAATTTGGTGTTCAATATCTTAAGGATGCATGCAGTTATGGCAATTACATGTAATTTTAGACATAATGCACTATAGAATTATACATGTATAGGTACATTATACCTCTTCTTAAAACATTTAATCTGGCTGACGTCTTTAAACGTAGTTGCAAATGTTTGCTAGTTAACTTTGCTAGTTAGTCAGCCATGACCGTGCTAATTTGGGAACGTTTAAGTATTACACTCATGGCAACATCATCTTAAACCAAATGCAAATGGATCATGACGAAAGTGGCTGTGGTATCCAAATGATGAATTCATCGTTTTTTATTTTAAATGACGAATTCATCATTTTATATGTTTAATGACGAAGTTTATATTTTTTATAAAACAGTGGGTAAAATACCACTATGTGTTATCCAGTTTTGCTAAACATTTCGCCTGCAGCGGGTTTTTTCGCTTCATTATTACTTTATGGGTTCAAATTCATTAATTCTGCTCAAATAGAAAGATTTGTGGTCAATGATTACATAGTTATTTAATATGGGGTGTCTGAAAATCGCAGACATTGTTCTCCACCATACATGTAGCACATCGAAGGCGGTATCGTTTAAAGATTCTTGTATATCAGACTTTGCATTTCCTGCATGGGCACCATGGCACATTACTTTATTAACATGTCCGCACAAATTCTTACACCCCATAGCGCTTAATTGGCAGTGACGTTATCGTCTCATTTAACGATCCTTGTCAGGTCATGAGGACAAGTGTGTAACATCCAAGCAACCTTGATTAAATACGTGCATACGTACAAATCCAGCATGGTCAAAGCAATAAAAGAAAGCAGAAACAAAGAAAAACCATTTGTTTTTATTTCTACTTTCTCCCGCCATTTCAAACGCAATGGCATTTCGCTAAATCCGCAATTGCTTTTCACCTTTTTTCTTGCTGTTTAAAAACAGCCTTGCTGGCAGGTCTGATTTCGATTGTCTGGCAACGTCTAGGGCGTTTCTCAACTCGATGCCGTGGGACTTACGAAACTAAGTATTGATTTTCGACGGACCCAAATGCAGGTAGCTGGAGCTGCGTGATATGCCATGGAGAATGGCAAGAGTATTGGAAAAGGGCCAGTTTTCCTGCCTATCCATAAATCCAGTGCAATCCAATAATACAGGCTTTTTATTTCGCTGAATTCTGTATCTGGGCGTGTGGCTATATGCCACGGGTTATTGTGTGGCATTAAGCCTCATTAGAAAGCTATCCTAATTTATTGAGCCGCCATTACTGGGGTGAGTGGGGATGGTGAAAGTACGTACAGGGGTGACTAATGAAAGTAAAATATGGCGGTAAGGATAGGCACCCACTTAGTTCCTGTAGCAGGTAATTATTTATAGTTGTCATCACGCTGGCACTTTTTAAATCCAGACAGACAGATGGAGTGCCGTGACGAGTACTGAATAGGACACGATTCAAACTTAATCCAATAATTGTTATTCCCAGAACTTCCAACAAATGACCAACGTATACGTGTACGTAAATTCATGAAGCCAAACAATAATTGTAAAACGTTTTTGGTTGCATTCTCATCAGACTTGAAATTTAAAGTTGGGCGATTTTAGTCATTGAGTTTGAAGACACGTGTAGACATTCAAAGGAATGATCGTGGTTTAGTTTAATGTTTGAATAATGGTCCTAGCAATTTTGTTCTATTTTTTTTTCAAAAATTAAAAACTATTTCCTTTTAGTAGATGGGCATTCCATTTTCCGAATCATCGCCATTTGAAGGCATAATCTGAATTGTTTCTTGATCAGAAACTACTGTATAGTTAAAATATTCATTGAGACGAGAGAGATATTAGGGTGTGTCAAACCCAAAAAAGAATTGAGTTGGAATTGAAATTGAATTTTACTAATTGGTGTGCGAATCCGCAAAAGATTACTAAAACCGGTTTGGCACATGCGCACACCAATTAGTCAAATTCAATTTCAATTCCAACTGAATTCTTTTTTGGGATTGACACCCCCTACCCTGGTGGAAAGATTAGTATATGATCACTATTGATATCACTACTCTATAGATGAATAGTGGTTTTTTGGACTACTGATGTCACTATGTAAAAATCAGTATGGATACTGACATTACTGACTATTACTATGGATAGTAGTATCACTATTACTACACATGGTAATATCAATATTATTACCTGATAACTGAATTTCCAGCCCCGATTTGACAAGGATTAACTTATATATGTACATGTATGTATAATGCATAAACATTTTGTGAAAAATTTATCATATGAATTAGAGATTGACAAATACCCAAAGAGAATTCAGATTTCCTTATTTAACCAATTTGACCCATGCATTTCCAAGAATGATTCCCATTCAAAATATGGGATATCTTGGACATAACAAAAAAATTCCCATCAAACCATTAAGACAGACATGACATAAGTTGACTCAGTTGACTTTCAATCCATATGATGGAGCTATTAATTTTATACAGGGTGACTGGCCGTCTGGAAAACTTGGAAGTCAGGGAGATTGATTTGGTTTGGAAAAGTCAAGGAAATTCATAATATCTGGAAATTTGTAGGGGCACAGCCATTTTGATCGGTATACCGTCTGTTAAGAATTTATAGGACCACCATGTTTTTTTACATTTTAAAAAGAACTACAAGGAATTTAAGTGATGAAAGGCATTATAAAACTTCAAATCATTAAAAAAAAATAATGCACTGTAATTTGCACAATGTTGTCAAATACAAAATTAAAGACACCAATGCTAAGACCAGTATGCTAAAATATGCCAAAAGCGCGCATGGTTTACTTCACGCACATTATCAAATTGTCTGTGAAGACTTTGAGTTATGACAAGATGCATTATCTTGTTGAAATTGCCAATTGGGGCCACAAATTAAAGGTCCAAATGGCAGTAAACTATTGAATAGCATAT
>JAQGAF010000471.1:0-50767 GCA_034687865.1 Kryphioiulus occultus | reverse complement strand
ATTTATTCATTATTCGCAGAGATAATATGTATACAAATTTTAACATGGCAGGGGTGGGAGGGGAACTGCCCGTTAAACGACATACTTTTCAAGTGTTTGACTAAAAGTTGCATTTTCGATATAAATTTAGGAAATATTTGAGCATTCAATTACATCTGGTAGTGGCTCAGGTCTTCCTTTATTAATACAGCGCACTCTCGCCAAACAAATTTCACTCATGGAATGCATTGGTATGTAACCTTTACCACTTGGTAACTTATTTGATCGTATCTTTTCCAGGACCTGTCTAATTCAATGTTTATTTAAATGTAGGTAAAGGCCGATATGGAGAAGTATGGCGGGGTATTTGGCAGGGTGAAAACGTGGCTGTGAAAATCTTCTTTTCGAGAGATGAAGCTTCGTGGCGACGGGAAACAGAAATCTATAGCACAGTTCTTCTTAGACACGAGAACATTCTGGGCTATATTGGATCTGACATGACTTCTCGGAATTCTTGTACTCAGCTATGGCTTGTCACTCACTATCATGAGCTAGGGTCCCTGTATGATCATCTGAGTCAGACCTCTTTGGACCTTCAACAAGCAGTTCGCTTATGCCTCTCTGCTATCAGTGGATTAGTGCATTTGCATACAGAAATATTTGGTACTCAGGTACTGCTACAACTGAAAAGGAAGAAATTCAGTTATAACTATGGATTTTATGCTAATATTTCGGTCTTGTTTTCCTAGGGGAAACCAGCCATTGCTCATCGCGACATTAAGTCAAAAAATATTTTGGTGACTTCCAACTGGACTTGCGTCATTGCCGATTTTGGTCTGGCAGTCACTCATACTCAGAAAACTGGAGAAATGAACATAGCACAGAACAGCAGAGTTGGCACCAAACGGTATATGGCACCAGAAATCTTGGATGAATCCCTTAATTTGGAGACTTTTGAGGCATATCGCCGCGTAGACATTTACGCATTTGGACTAGTGCTTTGGGAAGTTGGACGGCGGTGCGTCAACAATGGTAACAGAATTAGTGCTAATTCTTGATGATGATAATGCTGATTTTTGCATTGATGTTAACATGAATGTTTGATTAATTTTGGAATTAGGAATTGTTGAGGAATACCGTCCTCCATATTATGATTTCGTTCCATCAGACCCTAGTTTTGAAGACATGCGCAAAGTTGTTTGTGTTGACCAGCAACGGCCTTGTATTCCCAATCGCTGGTCTTCTGATCAGGTAAGTTGCACTTACTGTTGCATTTTCATAACAATTTCGTATTTGTCACTTTTTGATTGGGAACCGTGCTAATTTTAATCTGAAATTTGTTTACGTTGCGATGTTGATATGAATATAGCATAGCCGGGTCCAAAAACCACAGTTAAATTTTGATATAAACATTCTATGTCTCTTAGATTCTCACGGGCCTAGCCAAACTTATGAGAGAATGCTGGCATCCAGTACCATCTGCTAGGTTAACTGCACTGCGCGTGAAGAAAACTTTGTATAAACTGGCTTCTGCTGACCCAAAGATAAATTTGGATCTCTAAAGAATTTGATTTGGTAAAATGTGTTAAGGGAGACCTGCCATTTCTGTTAAAAATGGTAACAAGCTTCTGAACAAAGGTGAAGTGATGTCCCATTTAAAGGAACTCCTGACAATCTATGACATGGAAGGAGAATCTAACAATGAAGTGGCAGTGATCAAGAATCAAGTCTACCATTCAGTTGGCCATCAGTGAACGAAAATAATTTCAAAAAGTACAAAATGCAATCGATTTGCATATTAGTGTTGTGACTTCTGTGTGTGCGTGTTCCAGTGTGATTTTAATCCAGCAAAACTGAAAACCAGGCATACATCGGTGCATCAAAGTGACTGAGTCGTAAAATATTGTGGTGTGAACCCATATATCGTATTTATGGCAATCTGCAATTCCTCTTTGTAAGAAACCACATTATCATTCTCCAAGAAATACCTCGGGCCATCACTGTTTTATCAGTAGCGATTTTGTACCCTTTCTCTTAGTTTTCTGGAGAAGAAGACATTGAAAACACTTGGCAGTACATAGATGGTAGGAAGGCTAGGGTGGCTTTGCATCAGAAGAAATATTTCCATCTGTGACAGTTTTGCTGAAAGATGGAATGGTTTCTCTGAAGCAATCTAGATAAATTGCGTTGCAATTGACCATCATGAACTGTTATAACATGCTGGAGCATGGATTGCGCACATGGCGGTAATGTTTGCAAAGACTCCGAATAATGAAAAGGTGCTTGATATCATTTAGGACAAAGTTTCACTTGTGTTAAGGGTTTGCCATAAATAAATTTCTTGGTATACCTTGTTGCCCTACCAACACATTTAATAACAAATGATATGCTTTTTAATTAGGCTTTTTATTTTTATATTTAAATTAGCTGTTTACTCTGTATATTTTGTCGTTGTCACTTTATTTTAAACGTTGGTAGGCCTATCTAAGACTTTTTTTTGGTTTTATCGACTAATGAACATCAATTACTGAATGAAAACGAATTATGCACTTTTTAGCTTTGTTCGCTAGGAGTAACCATATGTTTTATCATCCAATTATTTTCCTTTGTTTCAGAAATTTTTAGAATTTTAGTACTGTGAAAGCTTTTGGTTTAAAATTATTTTCAAAAAATATTTTTGAACAATTCTTGATTGGCAGACTTCATGTGAATCAATAGAAGCACTTTCATCATGAACAGGGACTATTCCCAATTAGAGCCTAGGCTTTTGTATATTTTTTGACCACTTTTTTACTGTTTTATTGAAATGTGCCAAGTTTCCATAAATATTTCACAAGATCATGTTCATTTTGTATGATGGCGATTGGATTTTCTATTCGAATCTGTTCATTTATTTGATTATTAATTTTTAAGTAGTCTTTAGTGATTTCCCAAATGCATTTGTGTTGTATAAACATTATGGCATTGCATTATTCTGTAAGTTCATTTCATAATAGGAAGGGCGTTGACATCAGGTGTCATTGTAGAGTAGTTTAAATGAGAGAGAATTGAATTGAAGAGCGTCATTAGGGGGTGTCAATCCTAAAAAAATTATTGCAATGAAATCGACTAATTGGTGTGCGCATCCGCCAAATGACAACCAAAACCGTTTTTTCTGGTTTTGTTAACCATATGCACACGCGCACATCAATTAGTCAATTTCAATTACAATATTTTTTTATGATTGACACCCCCTATTGGTATGGATCGAGGAATCCCTGCATAATTATATTGGCTCAGGAAGACAGCCATTTACGAGCGACCCTTGCTGAGGACCGGAAACGGAAATAAAGAGCTCGCTCGACTGTCATCTGTCAAATCGATGATTTAGAAATTTTGGATGTTGACTGTTTCAGGAGTAGTTGTTGATCGTTGCTGGCGAAACCTGAATTGGTAAGATTTGTGGCATTTTAGTAAAATATTGCATGCGAATTGAACATTAAAGTGTGAATTCCAAACATCTTGCGGAAATATGCTTCTGTAATTGAAACTTTTCTTTGGGTATTGGGGCTACATGTACGAATTCGGTCATACATGTATTATGGCCAATACATGTACAGTACCTTGGTATACGTAACAAAAGTACTTGTACATTATGCTGTTATACTGTAAGGACCCTAAATAAGCTTTAGAAGCCTTATTCAATACGGTAATTTCATATGCTCTTCTAGGCACATATTGACAACATGCATGTTGAGGAGGACACATTGAATCTAGGGATGTGCATTATCGAACTTGAATAGATCGAAAGGTAGAATTTATATTGCCAATTAATTTACCCGGGTCTCTTGATTGAACAAGATTCCCAAACATTATATTGTTGAAGTTCAGCTGATGTGACAAATGCGATTGTAGACATGCACAGTATAGATCATCATCCGTTTGTTAGAAAGGTAATATTATCATATGGACAAACTGGACTAATTACATTGTAATGGCAGCATGCTTGAATTAAGAAGGATTTGTTGTAAGACACTGTAACTATACATGTAATTAAAAATTGAAGGGCTGCCACACCTGCACAATGGCCATCATTGCATACCAGTGCATACTCATGGTCTCGAGTTAGAAATTATAGCCTCGATCAATAAAATTACCTTTCTATTCATAATTTGATTTGTGACAATTAAATGTTATGTGAACACCACATGTTGCTTGTCTCAGTGCACTTTGATCAATTTATTAACATGCAATTCGATGTTTGTCGGAAATGAAATGCGCAAATGCAGCTTTTGCATGGGTGGTTTCAGGTTGTCCAATTTAAAATGAAAGCGTTAAGACCCGGCTACTCCACAATTAATATTCTCTCAAAACAATATTAAGTTGTTTGCGCAAAACTCTAGAATGGATTTTATTCATAGCTATATGCTGTCTATAACGTCATCAAAGCAATTTTTACGTAGGCCTACTCTTAGACACCCACCTATCTGACATGAATTTCGTTGAATGAGTCAACCAATTCGATTGACTCCAACAATACATGTATAATTTTGAATAAGGCCCATTAGACTCTTGTCTACCCAATGATACTGCTTGAATTATAATGCAGTCCTTGTGAGGAATTATATCATAGCACGAGTAATTTGTGAGCAAGCAAAAAAATTTAGCAACATATTTCCACATATACTGTAATGTATGTATTCTTTGGTGTTGTAGGGTTATCAGGGATGTATTGTATTTAAAATTGTTGATGACCAATTGATGCCTTATATAGTTTTTCATAAGCTATCAGTGGACGATCTTGGTCAATTAGAATTCTGGGAATAGGGTTTGGTGCTACTTGCTGCCCATATTGCATATATGAATTGGGTCATGAAATTGTTGGGGTTCAAATGAATGTTGATTGTGTGGTAGTATTTTCTGCATTTCTAATCTTGTTCCTATTTTTAGGTTTGATGTATGTGCTCATTTATTCACTCATATCTTAGTTGAGGGTTAGGTGTGTGTTTGTGTGTGTGTTAATAGATGTTTTTGGCTGCATACATTTAGAGTTTATCATTTCGCCCAGAGAAGCTATGCAAATGAGGAGTTGACTTGTAGAGAGAATAGAGAAAACAATAAGGAATTGTCTATACTCTCACTGATGTGATGTGTCAAAATGAATGTAATCGGTATGACAAATATCTCAGTGGAAATAGTCGAGCTGGACTTTATCCTCATCTAAATCTGCTCCCAGGTTTGACCTCTGACATACTCTTTTTTTCTAGTAGGATAGAATCGATTTCAATTTTCAATACAATTAAAAACATAGCACAGGACACTAAATAGGCTTCACCAGTTCTTATGGCCCCTTGGCCTTTCAATCACTTGCTCTGCCGAGTGCTCAATTAAGCCCTTTGCAGAACTAGGGATTGACCTTTTACGCATGTAACTCAGTTATAATTTATTATGTAAATGTCTTTTATGGTTATTTGTTTTGGCTCGTTTTATGTGCATTTATTTTTTTAATCTACTTTATTCATTCTTTTAGATCAACAATTTATTCGAATTATGCATGCTTGATTTGTGACTGCGGCTCTCAACATATAACATATGATATTTTATTTCGTAGACAACTTATCAGACCAGTCCACAAAACACTTTTTCTTCTAAACGTCAAACGTTTCAAAGATGTAACAGTTCTTGCGTTTATTTATTCAAGCAAACAAGGTCAATTCGGGCTTGTACCACGCAATATCAGTCCAGATGCTAATTGGGTAAGCATTCCCTTTCTTTGTAGGTAAGTCATAATATAGTCTTGATTTATTATGAAAATTTCACAGGTCAACAATGCTAGGCCGGAAACAGAGCATTCGGGCTGGTGTAGGTGGTGGCTGCATTGGGCTGGGAGGGGATCCTGTAGCTGACTATGGCCCTGATGAAACACTCAATGAAAATGCAGATATTGAATGGGTTAATAAGGTAAACCTCTTATTGATCGTTACTGGAAATGACTTTAAAATTCAGGTTTAAATAAAAAAGTGCATTTGAATGGACCTTTTAGATTTGGGTGCGTCGGCTATTGCGGTTCAGTGCTCTGGTCAGCTTGATTTCTGTCAGTTTGAATACCCCACGTACATTTGACAAATATTCCATTTTGGTATATGTCACCTTCTGCTGTGATCTTTTTGTTACCTTCCTTTTCACTGCTGAGATGATCGCAAAAATGCACATAAGAGGAGTCATACAGGTAGTATTATTGGTACTTACTAAATTTCTTTGAAATTGATCATCCGTTCATGATATATGAAATAAATTATAGGGCGAGGTTTCTTATCTAAAAGATCGATGGTGCCAATTTGATTGTTCAATGGTATTATTTCTGTGGATATCTGTTATTTTGCAGGTAATCACTGTTTCTCAAATGCATGCACTTGCCTAATACAAAACAGACACTGAACTGAGTCCTTTTTCCTTAGATGTTCGAAATCACGAAAATGGTCCAAGGTGTATCGTACCTTTCTATTCTTCGTGCTCCAAGACCTTTGATAATGATTCGCTTTATTCGTGTCTTCCTAAAGTTCTCAATGCCAAAAAATCGAATCAACCAAATATTCAAGTGAGTCAAATTTATGTTTGAATTTGATCAAATAAAAATGTACTTTTCCTACACTCGGTGAAATATGAATTTGTGTTTACTCGCCAGTTTTTTTTAATATTATTTTTAGACGTTCGAGTCAACAAATATACAACGTAACCCTGTTCTTCCTATTTTTCATGTCTCTGTACGGCTTATTAGGCGTTCAGTTTTTTGGCTCCCTTAAAAGCCATTGTATTACAAATGATACGGAACCAGAGTAAGTTCTTGATATACCAAGGAACATTACATGTGTTGCAAATATATCTTTATTGCTAATAATACACTTCTTGCTATGCATGTTTGTACATAAAAATATTTATTGTGCCTAATGCAGTTGTTACGAATGAACTGTTATTTTATTTTTCAGCAATGTCACACCAAACGATTTAGCAACACCTGATACCTATTGCTCCCCAGACAGATCAGGCTATCAATGTCCTGCAGGCATGAAATGTGTGGAATTGAAAATGAGCAAATACGAATTAGGATTTAATGGATTTGATGAATTTGGTAGAGAATTCTTCCAAGGATTTCACTTATTTTTTAACAGTTGCACCGAGTGACAAGGCTTGACAAGGTTTTTATCACTTTCTTTGGCATAAAGCAACTAGCTTCTTCACTGTGTATCAAGCATCATCACAAGAGGGTTGGGTCTTTATCATGTATCGCGCAATTGACAGTTTGCCTGGATGGAAAGCAAGCTTTTATTTTACTACAATGATTTTCTTCTTGGCCTGGCTTGTAAAAGTAAGGCTCGATTTATGGTTATACAATTTAGAAGAGAACTGTTGTACGTCCAACTATTGAATATTATTAATACTTACTTTTTGTCAGAATGTTTTCATTGCTGTCATCACGGAAACATTCAACGAAATAAGGGTGCAGTTTCAACAAATGTGGGGCGTTCGTGGTCAAATTACGGACCAGTCGCCCTCGCAGGTAAAACATAAATGCTTTCTTCATATGAAATATTTTAAACATTATGCCAGTGAAATCTGAGCTCTTCTTAGGTAATAAATCGAAGATGACAAAGTAGTTTTCGATTTTGCTTTATTCTGCTTACTTTTTTTTGGGTTTTTATCCTTGTTGATTCAATTTCTGTAAGTTATCAAATTGTTGGTAAAAACTTGGAAAAACAGGAAATAACTAAATTAACTAAAAATTCCATTCTTTGTAATATTGTATGTGATGCAACTAAAATAAATCTTTTTAAACCTAGATTCTTAGTGGCGATGATCTTGGCTGGAAGTTGATTACTGTGGATGAGAGCAAAGCACATGGCAAAGCCCCACGAATATTCCAAAGGTTAATACAATCTGCTGGTTTTCAACTCTTTGTCATGGCGATTATTCTGGCCAATGGTGTTGTTGCTGCAAATCTTCATTTTAAGCATGATGGAAGGGATCGGAAGGAATTTTACCAATATTTTTACCTCGCAGAAGTATGTTACATTTCGACTGTAATCAGTTCCATTTATTTTTGGCAGAAATTGACAGACTCATTCAGCCTGCCACCAGAATTTTCTTCCGTTTATCTTTGCATTTATATTTATAGGTTGGTTTCACACTATTTTTCAACATGGAAGTCATCGTCAAAATATGGTGCCTGGGCTTCAAAGGGTATTATAAAAGATCGTTACATAAATTTGAGTTATTGTTGGCAATTGGGGGCTCTCTGCACATCATTCCACACCTGTACATGTCAGCACTCACCTATTTCCAGGTACGTGTATTACTAACTGGCAATTTGTTCACATACTCATATTTAATGTTTCTCTACTGATTATGCAGAAATGCGTATCGTTTTTATTATTTCAGGTGTTAAGAATTGTACGTTTAATCAAAGCTTCGCCGATGCTTGAGGATTTTGTGTATAAAGTAAGAGGCCAAGTTAAATATTTATGCAGGAGTAGGCTTACGTGATTACGACCTGTAACCAAAATTAATATGTGCTGTAAAATATCTTGTCATTACAGATTTTTGGTCCTGGAAAGAAGTTGGGAAGCTTAATTATATTTACCATGTGTTTGCTTATCATCACATCGAGTATTAGTATGCAACTGTTTTGCTTTATGGGCTATCCAAAGTTCGAAACGTTTCCTGAGGTGCAGTACAAGAATTAAAACGTTGCAGCTGATGGCACGCCCATTTTATTATAACTAATATCGTTTGCAGGCTTTCATGTCGATGTTCCAAATCTTGACTCAGGAAGGATGGATTGAGATCATGGACGAAACTATGCATCGAACCAGTGAGACCATAGCTCCGTTGGTAGCGATTTATTTCATCCTATATCACTTGTTTGTTACCCTTGTAAGTATGTCTTATGCTACTTAATGTCTCATGCAAAATACACACATAATTGCAATATGAAAACAGCAGACACATTTAAAATATAATACCAATTATCTGCATTGTAGATTGTCCTTAGTTTGTTTGTTGCCGTTATTTTGGATAATTTGGAGTTGGATGAAGATATTAAGAAGATAAAACAACTGAAAGCGCGTGAACAGAGTGCTGGAATCAATGAAGCCCTACCACTTCGTATTCGGGTATTCGAAAAATTTCCGGATCGACCTCAAATGACCCGATTACACAGGGTGCCCTCTGAATTTAACATGCCAAAGGCTAGTATTGATTTCCTGATATATTTTCAGTTTTGGAAAATGCATCTTTTTTTTCTGGGCAAACAAATCTCTCCAGCTTTTAGACCTGAATATGGTCTGGTGATTTTCTTGGTCTCTTGATTGCTCTAATTAAATGCTTTAATTAATTGATGTACACTCAGGTGCGAGAGAGTTTTATGCGACAGTTTGTAGAAGAGGAAGACGATTCTACAATGATAGTGAAACCAGACCTTCCAGTTGAAACATTAATCACATGCCGAAAAGCACGACTTACTCGCTTACTGTCATCTCCCCGTCGCATCTGTTTTAATGGATGGCAAGCTAAAAAATCTGCTATTACAGAAGTTGTTAGGTGGGTGAAACTGTTCCAAACTGATTTAATTTTTCAAGGAATTCGTAATCTAACATACCTGTTGGCTTTATTCGTACTATATCCTACACGATTTTAGTGATTCAAGTAACCAAAGATTGCTCCTGGGAGATTCTGGTAACATTCCTGTTCCTGGCAAGGCAACACCTGGCAGTCAAAAGCACATGCATCTTGACCAGAAGTAATAATTTCTAAAATATACTGATGAAGTGTGGCAAGATCTGTATTTATCACGCAAGCATTATTTTGATTACATTTTTAATATTTTTATCATAGAAGTACGAGGCGTAGTGTAAGGGGAGGTTCCATAAAGGTCAAGCAGACATACGATCAGCTACGTGAAGACGGCGACCTCACTTCTATGAATAGCAATAGCAGCAGCCGACGGACTCAGGATCTCAACATCAAAATGCTTCAGCAAAAGAGGCAGCAGGCAGAAATTCGAAGAAATCAACGAGAAGAGGATCTTCGAGAGAACCACCCATTGTTTGATTCACCTCTTTTGATTGTGGGACGTGAAAGTCGCTTCAGAAAAATCTGTCAAACAATAGTCTATGCCCGCTACATCCCTTTGCAACGTGACCCAATCACGGGAAAGGAACGGAAAATCAGCTATAAACGATTGCAGTAAGTTTTGGCAGTTTTCTAACTTACGATATTGCTGGCTGGCTGGAAAGCGTGTTTATGACAGGATTTCTTAAATTCTCTTTTGTAGTAATTTGGTTGGTTTAGTCAGCTACTTGGATTGGCTCATGATTTTAGTTACCACCTTGTCTTGTGTTTCCATGATGTTTGAAAAACCAATGAGCCGCGTGAACAATACTCCTTACCTTCAAGTTGCTGAATATGCCTTTGTGGTTTTCATGAGCCTTGAACTGGCTCTGAAAATATTTGCCGATGGCCTGTTTTTCACACCGAAAGCACTGATTAGAGATGTGGCAGGCATTCTAGACATTTTTATTTATACCGTAAGTTTGTCGTCAATTAATTGCTGTTTAAGTTTCAGACTCATTTCATTGCTACATTTTAATATCTTACTTGGTTGAATTAGGTTAGTTTGGTATTTCTTTGCTTGATGCCAACTCAAATTCAACAACGGTCCGGTAACCAAATGCTGCTTATTTTACGATGCGTCCGCCCGCTTCGCATCTTTACATTAATGCCTCACATGCGAAAAGTGGTTTATGAGCTATGTCGAGGCTTCAAGGAAATTTTGCTGGTTGGTTTGATTCGCCAATGTTTTTTTTTTAGCTTCTCTTTTACTATTTATTTCTTATCTTTAGGTGTCTGTACTGCTTATTGTTTTGATGTTTGTTTTTGCGAGCTATGGTGTTCAGTTGTTTGGAGGAAGATTGGCGAGGTGCAATGACCCGCAAGTTCAAAGCAAGGTAATTAGGACGATTTTCTGCATTATCTAAGAGGCTTTGCCATTTTCCTAATAGTCTAAACTTTTGTAAATTGTTGTAGGAGGCTTGTGTTGGCGTATTCATGCGACAAATGTTTATAACCAAAATGAAACTAAAAGCTGGAATTAATGAGTCTCATCCAGCAATTATGGTACCTCGTGTCTGGTAGGAACAATTTTCAGATATTTTTATGATACATGTATCTCAAAAGTGATATCGAACATTTTTTGTAATGCGCGCTGTCAAGCAGATGTTCATAACAAGCAAAAACGTTTTACGAATGATCCAAATGCGGGATTTGGTGATAATTTTCCAAACTCATCGTTCCTAGCTTTCCTTTAGAATATCAGATATTTCGTTACAATCATTAATAGCATGGCATACAAGCAGAATATCAGATTGGCAGGTTTTGTTTTAGCTGGAATTGAATTCGTCAGCCTGAAATACATGAAGAACATGCAAAGAAAATGGGTCGTTATTTTGTAATAACCATTAACAGTACTGTTTTTTGACAGGAGTTTTCATTTTTGAATCATGTTATACTAGCTGACTTACTCTCTGTGTTTATGATCAGGGCAAACCCGCGTAATTTCAACTTTGATAATTTGGGTGCAGCCATGCTCACTCTCTTTGAAGTCCTGTCACTAGAAGGCTGGGCTGAAATTAGGGACATTATTATGGAGAGGACGGGCTATGTAAGTGGCACATGCATCAGCATGGCATGAGCCATTTACTAATCATTAAAATCGAGTTCATAAATTTCCTATTTTTCAATATTCTAATTGACTTAATATTGAATGATGTTTTTATGGGTTTTTAACATGCTTGCGTTTCTTGAAGTTGCTCGTGTCTACTAACTACATTTCTGATCTATATTCAGCAGTTTATTCTCATGGACTCTTTTCTGAAAGTCAGTTTACTGAGAGAATTTTCTAATACAAAGTGTAAGACAGTTTGAGCTAAAGAAGAAAACCCCCATGAAAAGCATTTTTATCAGAAGTTCGAATTTCTCCACTCGAGGCAAGGGATCCCGATTAACAATCGGAAAACAAAAAATTATCCAGACCGATGGTTATTGGTATGCTGACATTGTTAACATCGGAGTTTGTAAATGAATTTAATCGGCATTTGCTGGCATTTTGCTCGCATGAAGGAACATGAATTGAGCACTTTTGTTTTATTAATCATAATTGTAATACTATTTGTATTTCTATAATGACCATTGCCTTTTTCAAGGAACTTGCTGCATTTTTCAGTGCTTTTCCAGTGTGTTGATCCACAATTGAACATATCCCTTCCTTCTTCTCCCATATCTTCTCCTCCTTTGCTGGTATAGGGCTAATCCCCATAGATTCAATTTCGACAATCTGGGTAATGCTATGCTGGCCCTGTTTGAAGTTTTGTCCTACAAAGGGTGGTTGGATATCCGAGATGTTCTCATTCGTAGGCTCGGGCACGTACGTAAGACCTTCGTTGGAAATTGAACATTTCCCTGTTTTACGTGTTGCCGATGCTTCCTTTCCATTAGCTTGCAATTCTTATTTGACCTGCAAAATGTTTTTGGTGTTTGGTTACAAGTTTATGTTGTGTTTAATTACATACCTGGTTAGTGTTTTATGCGAAATGCTCGATGTTATTAGATTTAATGCCTTGTTTTGAACACCTGACGGTATAATTGTGAGGCTCCTTTCATATTGAT
Organism: Kryphioiulus occultus; assembly: GCA_034687865.1. Lineage (NCBI taxonomy): Eukaryota > Metazoa > Arthropoda > Diplopoda > Julida > Julidae > Kryphioiulus > Kryphioiulus occultus. Next base: position 38,089 of record JAQGAF010000471.1, on the reverse strand, counting down.
CAACAATATAATCTATTTACTTTGTTTGTTTCGCAAGATTTTATCTTTTTTCGAGTTGAAATTCAAAACCTAAATTTTTTTCAGATTCCTTACTGTGGGTACTTTGATTTTCACATAAATTTTCAGTTCATGTGCCGTACTTATCGGTGCTATTTACGCTGGCGTAAACAGGGCACATAAGTAAAACATAAATACCGATATGGTCAGTAAGTCGGAGCATTGCATGCAACTCGTGATTTTTGCCAGTACAGATACGGATCGTGCCTTATGTTAGAAAAAGTTACCAATATGATGATTGAAAGTGGTTGTTTAAAGTAGTTCTACGTATGGTAACGTGTTCCGTATTTCGATGTCAGTTTTTGCATATGTTGGTAACTTCCGAAACACCGATTGTTTCTGCGACGTACTCCAGCTTTTCCTTGACATACTCAGTGTTGTACTTGTATAATGTCTTTCAACATTTTGCATATCATCCTATGCTTGCCAGGACAAGATTCCATCTTGAAATCGTTTAGGCATTTAGTTCTTGGATGCTGCTATGCCTATGTGCAACCAGTGTATAAATATGGAATTTCTTGCAAGTTTCGGAAGTTTTGCATGAAAGATGATCCCGATCGAAGCTGTGTAATAATACCCTTGCATCTGGTTACTGATCGTTGTTTCGCTAATTCGTAATTTATGTTGTAAACGGTTTATAGATATAGTGTTTGAGCAACAGTTGTCTTATTGTTGGATATCTCAATTCTCTATTTTCCGGTTTTCAGATTCATGCCATTTACATCCATATTTTTGTGTTTTTGGGGTGTATGATTGGCTTGACACTTTTTGTGGGTGTGGTTATTGCCAATTATAGTGAGAACAAGGTAAGTGATACTTATTTATCATCGAATCTTGCCTCCAATTACATTATAACACAGGTTCTGTTTTGTATTTTATTTACCAGGGTACGGCCTTATTGACAGTTGATCAAAGACGATGGTGTGACTTGAAAAAGCGACTGAAAATTGCGCAACCACTTCATTTACCACCTAGACCAGATGGGCGGCATTTTCGCTGCTTCATTTATGACATAACACAAAACATATTCTTTAAGCGTTTCATCGCCAGTCTGGTTTTGGCTAACAGCAGTTTGCTCTGCGTGACTGTAAGTGATTGAACGTGTAATCAATTGATCTTCGGGTTTAAAAAGCATCATCTGTCTATTATTTGACTTAGCATTGTAGTAAAAAATGTGTTTTCCAAGTTTTTTTTTGGGGGGGGGGGGAGTGATCGGAATGATGATCTGTTTCTTTCGAAGTGATAAACTATACATCTGCATTGATTTTTTTCAAATATTTACAGTGGAAACAAAGTGAACAGCACACTGTTCCTTTGGCTACCATTTCATCAGCATTTACCATTTTATTTTTGGTGGAGGTTTGTAGGTTAATTGTTTGGAAATGCTTGTGAGACTTTGACCTTTTCCTGAATGTCAGTTGGCAACTGTGCAGTGCATTCATTATAAGGTCTTGAAATGTTTTGAATTTTCTCTAATCAGGTTATAATGAAGAACATTGCTTTTACACCTCGAGGTTATTGGCAGAGTAGACGAAATCGCTATGACCTGTTTGTTACCTTTCTGGGAGTTATTTGGATCATGATGCACTTCATGATGATGGTGCGTCAATTTGTTTTCATCATATATTTTTAGTTTCGTAAATTGTAAAATTGGATAATTTTGGTTTCAGGACGATGTGAGCAATTCATTTGGTTATGTTGTCATTATCTTGAGGTTTTTTACCATCACGGGAAAACATGCAAGTTATCCAATACGATTCCTCACTAATTTAGTACTTGCGCTCTATGCATATATTTTAAAATACTTGTTTTTTATTTAATGTAGGCCACATTAAAAATGCTGATGCTTACAGTTGTTGTGTCGGTTTACAAAAGCTTCTTTATCATTACGGGAATGTTTTTATTAATACTTTTTTATGCCCTGGCTGGCGTTGTACTGTTTGGAAATGTGAAATTTGGAGAGGGGATAAATAGGTAATTCACACTAAAATTAATTATGTTTGTTACTGCACTTTAAAATCGCTCTTAATTTGTTATATTTTTTGCCTTTTAGAGTGTCTAATTTTCAAACTGCTCCTAATGGCATAGGAATGTTATTTCGTATTGTTACTGGCGAGGACTGGAACAAAATCATGCATGATTGCATGGTAAATATTTCATTGCAATTTGGTAGATACATATTTTCGTCATTTTTAAATGCCAACTCATTGTGATAGGTGAGTCCTCCATTTTGCACACCTGGCAACAACTATTGGGAATCTGACTGTGGTCATTTCACCGGTGCCCTCATCTATTTTTGCTCTTTTTACGTTATCATAACCTATATTGTTCTGAATCTTCTAGTAGGCAAGTGCTTTCTCGATGTTCTACAATTCTATACGTAAATCGAGCGCTGACACAAAGATTAATGAGATTATCTTCTTCTAGCTATCATCATGGAAAACTTCTCTTTGTTTTATTCCAACGAAGAAGATGCCCTTCTTAGTTATGCAGACATTAGGAACTTTCAAAATACATGGAATCTCGTGGACATGAATCAAAGGGTATAATTTTTTCAAATGAAAGAAATCAATGGATGCTTCTTCTATTTTGAAATTTAGAATTTTGTTTTTTGCCAGGGAGTCATCCCTGTTCGGAAAGTGAAGTTTGTTCTAAGATTGCTGAAAGTGTGTACTTTTCTTATAATTGGTGCCATTTTATGCCTCGTTTATTGGAAATGTCCTCAAATGTCGCTTATCTCAGGGCCGCTTAGAGGTGGATCCCGAGAAAGATCGTCTACTTTTCAAACATATGTGCTACGAATTGGAGCGACTGCATAATGGCGAAGATGTTACATTCCACGATGTACTGAAGTGAGTAGAATCCATTTTAATTTATTTAATTTTTTTATTAGCATTAATTAAACTTGGAATTTTCAGCATGTTGTCATATCGATCAGTGGACATCCGCAAAGCGCTCCAGCTGGAGGAGCTTCTGGCTCGTGAGGAGTTGGAATATATAATTGAAGAAGAAGTAGCTAAACAGACCATCCGACAGTGGTTGGACAAGTGCCTAAAGCGAATGAGAACGGTTACTAATGATTTTTTTTTTCTTGTAATTTCTATGCAACATACAGACATTCATAAAATGTGGCTTCTACCGATCAAGCTTGAAATGACGACCAAATGCAAAAATTTGATCGCATAAACATAATCTCGACTAAACTTAATATTTACAAAGCTAGCTTTTAAAGCTGTGGAAAGTCATTAATTAGTCCTTGGCACTGTTGCCATGTCAATTTTTTTAATAGAAAGAACAGTCGAGTTTAATAAACAGTTTGCGGGCAACGAACGAGGCCATGCTTGCTGGCATTGAGCAAGAAAAGGCCAAATCTCCCGCAGGATCTGGGGAAGCTAAAGACGAGGGAAAAGAAGAAGGCACGTCCGCCATGGCAGCCAGGCACCGCAAGAAAGGTCTGGTAGTTGTTGGACGCTCGGACAGCATTACTTCACAGGTTCAGTATCATGCAATGGGAAATTCAATTTATAAATAAAATTATGTACGTTTGTCATTAATTCAATTTTCTACAGGCTATTCCAGGGGTTCTACCTCAAGGAAGAAAGTTTCTCATTCCTTCCCTTTCTGAAGGGGGTCAAAGATCTGAAAAGGACAAAATTAATTTAAAAAAGAGAAGTCCAAGAACAACTGGTAAGGCTTTAAGCAGGAGGTAAACCATATACTGCTTCAAAGTAATGATTTCAATGTACTGATTTCAAAAATATTTTATCACGTGCTTATCAGTGGGAGCAAAAGGTTTACCTGATTTGAGTGAGGGCAGTGAACTGTCTGGGTCCACGAGAGACATTGCACATGAAGGAAGGATCTCTACGTTCAAAGCATCAAACACGACCTTAGAGGTCAAAGGCTGGTGGCAAAATCAGTTGGATTACTGTAGCGGGACAGATTCCGAAGAAGAGTAGATTCATTTACCTTAAGGTATTTTTATTTATTATTTTCCTCGTTAGCCCAACGCTGCAGGGTCAGACAGGGCCAATTAAAGATGTAAGAAAGCATTATCTCAAAAAGGATTCCTAGAATAGATAATAGGTATACAGTATTGATATTTATTTAATATTTATTGATTTCATATCATTTTTAATTGCATCTCAAAAGCATAGGCTTCTCCTCTACAGAATGGAGAGATAATCGTTATTCTTCATGATTAAATCTTGCAATTCGACAAAATTCACATGAAAATTAAAATAGTTTATCAAATGTCCCATGGAAACTAGGGCATGTAAATAGTTTGTTTGACAAGCCAATCAACAAAACAGTATTACCAATGATTTTTGCATTCATTTGCACGGTGTTGGAAAATTCATTTGCCAATTACCGTATCATATTCGAAGGTGCCAAACTTACTCACCACAAACATTTTTTTCACCTGAAAAGGCTTTTAACAGTCAATGTTTCAACGAACCAGTCTATATTTTCTTTTCTTATTTTGATAGGATTTTATTCCAATAATGATGTATATAATATTGATAGTTTTAAATAAATTGTTGCAGCGTTTACTGACTCATGCGTTCATTTTGTCTGCGCCGTGAAGTTCAGCTATGCGTGTATGCCCAAGGTAAGTCAGAAAAAATTACAATTGTATTATTTAACAAAAAACATCTAAAATTAACTAATTTAACTACAGTATATCATTACGATAAATTGCTTTCCTTCAGTCAGTAATAAAAATCAATTAAGTTTGAACGCCATAATCTTCGAATTTCTACATTGGCATTTTTATGTGACATTTGATTTTTCGTTGATGCAGAATGATGTCTTGTTTCGAATATTTTCTCTTCTGCGTTAATTTCGAGTACCTGTACTAGGACATGCATTATGTCATTTTTTTTTTGGAAAAGTGGTCTGTTTTTATCCTGGGTGAGTTGTTTAATCAGTTTTTATTTACGTTATTCCTACCAGAATATTACCCATTTGTCAAGCTCAATATGTTTTTCCCTTGATTGATACATCAGTTTGTTGGGTGACATTTCATGACATTGAAGGAGTGTCAGTGCTGATATCGCCATCCATGTCGGGAATCCCCATAGCCATTATTGCTCATAAAGCGAGAATAGTGTTTAAATTTCTAAAAATACTCTTATGAATTACATACATGTGTAAACCTGAAACAAACTTTTTTTTAAAAGAAAGTGTTTTGAGTCAATTTTATCACATTTCACTGGCGATATTGCTTTTATTTCATTGAAGCATTCGTGGGAATATTTATCACGTCTTGATATGTGTCTTTAAATTTTAACACTGCATGTGTAGATTTTTTGGCTGCTTCAAACCTCATAAGAATCCCTAACATATACATGTACATATTCTGTATAAATTGATAACAAAACTTTGCCCCTATACGCTAGCTAACCATACATTCACGTGAGTGTTAAGGGGTAACCCTTCCTTTGGGTTGACACTTTTGACCCTCGGAAATGTCTTTCATTCTTTGAATCTTTGATCATGCCACATCTATTTGAAAAATCTTAGTGAAATTGCTACTGCCCTAAACTCAAATATTCACCTCTGGTTGCGCCGTGAAGGTCACAAATTCGCCTTATTATCTTCAACAACGATTTTTTCCACCAACGAATTCCGCTTGGTTGTCTGAGGGGGTGGTGGCACAGTGCACTTTTTCGCCAAAAATCCAGGCCTACAATAACTGTTTCCAGAATACCTCGAGCACTCCTTGAAGGACATGTTCCCATTGATATTGTCATAATGACGACCCTCTTTCATGAGCTGATAAGGAACTTATACAGTACATGTACAGTGGTGTACATACATTTTACAGCATGAGCACGTTTCCAATTTTTCATAATGTATTTTTTGTATTTATTGTCATATGCGGAGACGGCTCCAGCCTACTTGGCGCCCTAGGCAAGGCTTAGCTAATGGCGCCCCCCTTTAAATTAATTCATTTGTTTCAGAATTATTAATAGCAAATGAATTATTAAATATATATTTTTTAAATATTATTAAAGTAGTGTTATTGCGGATATTTCCAAGCAAATTTTCAGAATGTTAATGTGGCAGAAGCATTTGGAGGTAACATTTGTTGAAAACCTACGTCTCAACTGGTTGATTTTCACTGCCTTAATATTTCCAAAGAAACTTTTTTTGAATATTAATTAAATTAAGGGGGGCACCATGGGCGATTTTAATTTTAAAAACTGTACCTCAAATAATGGATTTTGAAAAATGTTTATGAATGAAACATTTTGGTAAAGATCATCTTTTTTTTGTGTGGAAATTGTGAAATTCTCATAATTATTATTAATGTTAGAAACACCATAAACGAACATTTAACAACATTTACAAACCTGTTTTCAGAAATTACATTAGGACACACATTATAAGGGTCGGTCACGTGCCCGATCTGGGCCAATAGGAGCGTTTCCTCCTTGAGCCTTTGATCGAAAGGTGCTGGCTGAAGCCTGAACATGCCAAGTTGTAATGCATTAGGCCTAGAGCGTAATTTACTGTATTTATTTGTTCGATGATAATTACATGTATTTCGAATATCAGAAAATGCTACTGGTATCTTATACATAAGAACAGTTAATTTTGTAAGTATGAATGTATACATGTATAATTCATTAGACCGTGGTTGCATGCCATTATGAATCTGTGAGGTATTTCAATGCGAATCATTCGATCTCAGCAGTCGAATGCGTGATTTTTTGAGAGTTCGTTTATTTTGTCTTTCAGCAATATGTGTGCCTGGTCAGTGGAGAGATATTGGCGAGTGACCATCCTGAAGAACGAACACGAAGGAACTTTGGCATCCAAACTATGACGTGATGACAAGTCCATAAGACAATTTTATTGTGATGGATTTTCGGTAAGACCTACCGAAACATTGCGATGCTTAACAATGTTATCAGTTTTAATTAGTTTTTACTAGTGCAACGATTGCCACGCTACATATTGTCAGGCTCATTGGGATGTGAATCAGAAAGTATATAGAAGGGTCCACTGATAATGATTTCACCGAGGAACCTGCACAGGTAAATTAGCTTTGCTATGATAAAATATTCTGGGGATATGACTGCTGTTGGAGTTCAGCAAGATTCTGCTAGGATCATTGTCATACAGCCTATCCTACACTTTGAAGATCTTAGGATAATTTTGCTTTAATTATCAGTAAATTAGTATAGCTGTCAAATTTGCTTTGTTTCCCATTCGTTCGCCAAGACAAACTGCTGTAGAAAAACAATATTGTGGTTTTTGTAAAGTTGTCAATTTCTCTGTTTATTCCTAATTTAAGAAAAAATAAAGATGACAATAAAACGAAATCGAGCATGAAAAGACCTTTGCGAATTTGGGAACCAACCCTAAGGAGCGACCTTCGAAAGACCGACATGTGCACTGTATTTGAATTTTTTACCACCCTTATCTTATTCAGGGTTTCCTCAGACCTGGAAAACGTGAAAAAGTCAGGGAAAATTGATTTACTTTTAAAATGTCGGGGATAATTGGTTTCCTTTTAAAAGTCAGGGAAATTGAACAAATCAATGACAGATTTTGCATAACTAGTTGTTGGTTAGCATAACAATCAAGAGATTACAAGCAATATGTAAATATAATTAAGAAAATTCGTGAAATATATAATAAGCAATACATTTGCATTCCTAACATTGGCACGTCATATTTTTGCATTTTCAATGGTCACTGAAATTTTTTTTAAAACCTGAAAAAAGTCGGGGAAGTTGAAAATGTCATCACTGTGGGAGCCCTCTTATTTTTTTAAAATAACTGACGGAATTGACAACTGTATAAAAACTACTGCAGTTTTCGTAAAAGTAGTTTAACCTGGCAAATAACCTGGAAAATAAATTTATCAGTTATAATAATTTAATAATTTTATCAAAGCATACATGCAAGCCCCCACGTTCAAAAAAATTGCGCCATATTTGATACATGTCGTGTCAACCGCTAGGAGGCTCTAAACTCGTTGCCAGGGCAACGAAGCTGTTTACAGCCTCCAAGGCCGCCATCTTGGATTTGCCTTTCGAATTTTCGTCCTTCAAAAGAGGAGACAAAATAGTGTAATTGACGAAGTAAGCCTGACGAAATTTGTAAAAGGCAACGACGAAGAGATGGAGGGCGATATCCTCAACTCGGCAAGCCCTGACGGAGTGACGAGAAGACAGGCTTTGGAACGAATCTTGCAGCTCGTGCGTTCTGAAGTTTCGGCTGGTCAGCCGCTCAGCCGACGGCTGACGCGGCTAGCCGGCTCGGCGGCGGCGTTCGATTCTCAAGAGCGATGTCGAGAACTGGGCGCCAAAATCTTGCTCGAAATCGTCCAAAAAACGGAGGAAAATGACCCCGAAATCGTCGAAAACTTCCTACCGATGCTGGCCCGGAGGCTGGCCGAGGGCTCCGAGCAGTCAGAGGAGGTAAGGTTGCTCTTGGTCGCAGCGTTGCGGGCTGTAATCGAGAAGCCAAGGTCCAATGGTGGAAATGATGAACGGGTTCTAGAATGGGAAGAAGGATATTTGGAAGTGGTGGTCAAGGCCCTTGCCGTTGCCCTGTTCGACCAGCACCCCGAAGTGGTGAAGGAGAGCTGTTCGTGCGTCTGCTCACTGGCAGCCAGCCACTACCCAGGATCGGTCTCCGGGTGGGCGGACATGCTCGTCGAGCCCCTGATCAAGACCATGTCGCACAGGCACGCAAGGGTGAGGACAGCTGCCATAAGGGCGCTCGGTAAGTTAATGTTCAGTATGTTGTCAGTATAATTCATGCAGGAGAAACGATCAGTAATCATGTCACAATCTTTTGTAATTGAAAATGGATGACCAGTAGCCTAATGACAGCTGATCGGAGGAAGCAACCAAAATGCACAGAAACCATTTTGCACTCTTTAGTATTTCATAGAGCGAATTCTGGATCTCATTCTATCTATCTTCAGTAGATGTGACATATTTCTGCAAACTGCATAGTTTCTGCGGCATGGGCAAGTTTGTGATATTAAACGGTTTTGCTCGGTTTTACTGTACTAGGTGAATTAGCACTGAAGCTGTGTGCGACGCTTTCTGCAGTCGTAATTGTTATGTTGACTGGCATGTATCGATATTCAGTGAACCTAAAAGATACCACTACATGTATCTCTTCCTTTGTGTGATCTGGTTATGCATTATGATGATGGTGCTGTAGTTACTAACTTCTGCAATTCCTCGACCTCAGGTGCAACGATTCTGCGAGGCGGCAGCAAGGACTTCATAAAAGTGTGGCTGCATTTTGCTCAACGCTTGCTGGATCACTCTCCGATCGTCCGCCAGGCTGTGATCGAAATTGCGTGGGATTGGATTTTGGAACTGCCCGATCGTCATTCCTATTATTCGCAGCTGATTTCTCTTATTCTAACTGGGTGAGTGAAACCTTCCAGGTTTCGAGCTGGAAAACTTGTTATTTCAGGCTACGGTATTCAGCATTTTCGAAGCATATTGACAATTTCCTGTCAATTCGTGTTTAGGCTGTCTGATGATGTCGACAATATTCAACAACTCTCAATGAGGGTTTGGTATGATGCCGGTCGACAGTATGAGACAGACAACGAAGCTGAACTGAAGGAACAGTTAGAGTACGAGAAACCTGTTGCAGATGGATATCCAGAAGACAGTAAGCTACGTTCAAGTATTATTTACGCCATCTCAAAATGGAGATTTCCAGACATTTCCCTGTCGTCTTCGTCATCATTTGGCCAAACACACACAAATATGATGACATAATACTTGAACATACCGCTGGTTATAAACTCCCTAAGCTGCATTGATCTGCGTATTTCGCATCTTGCAGTGCCCAGAAGCCCTTTGGGATGTCGCGCCTTGGTTCGCTGCAACCTGGCTTGCCTGTTACCAGCAGTTTTCAATGACCTCAAAGACTGGAAGGACGAAGCCCGTATAAAGGCGGCAAACTTGCTCTACATGCTTCTGCTACACTCTGAAACGCACATGATGCAGCACGTTCCGACCATAATAGATGGTATGGTCAGCGGATGCAACGATGATGACCCGAAAGTTCGGCAGAAGGTCAGTAATTTTGATATTGTGCTGCTCTGGTGACTTGCAAATACTGAGTCGGGATTGTGCTTAACCTTTAGATAACGGAGGCGGCGAATCTGGTCGGTCATTTCGTTCCGGCACGTGTGTGGCATACGATAATCCTGGACAAGCTGGCGGACGATCCCAGCGTCCCGAAATTGGCAATTTTGGCCGCATTGTTGCGAGGATGTAAGGATCCGGACTTATGGACCTTCGCAGCGGACATTGTGTCTATTTTGCTGGAGGCTGCGAGCTATCACTTCCACTCTGTACGTAACACTTAAAAGTCCCCTTTTGCACTACTGTGCATGTTATTTCATCAATCATCCTGATATTTTTTAGATGCCTCATCAAGAGCAGATACTCAATTGCATTGAGATAATGCTGCTGTCGCCCGAATGTAACAAAGACATACTTTATCCTATTTTCCAAGTGCTGTTGGCACTATTGTCTTCTGGAGATGAACTTCGCCAAAGAGTGAGTGTTATATTGTCAACTGGTTTCACTGGTTTAGCGCTGTTACCTAAACGTTTTTGGTTACAGATAGCAAGGAATTTCTGTCGATTTGTAAGAGCACCAAAAATGCTCCCCGTGCGATTTTAGTTTATTAAAATTTAATGGCCACATAACTTTCAGTTAACAATAAGGCATTTGTCTGAAAAATCAATTTTTTGCATTTGAAATATTTTATTATTAAAACACTATAGCCAAGAAACTTTCCACTAACGAAAAGGAGATAAATGACAAGAAGAGGTTATAAATGGTCCTTGCGAATGTCCAGCGCTTTGACAATTTTCAATTTTTTCTTTTTTCAGATTTATTCCTGCTTTGATCGACTTTTGCTGCTGCTCAAAATCGAGACGAAAGACCAGTTGTTCGCCATGTATGCGAAGGATTTTGTAAGGTACCTCTGCACAAACCTGTCTTGCGATATGTGGAATATTCACTCGTCGCAGTTTGTCATCTTTAAAACGTTTTTAATGGAAGCAGGTAAGATTGCATTTAGTTTGATGCTTGATGAGGTTATTCCAGATTGCGACTATATGTTTTTTGAATTACTCGTAGGTCGTGCCGCTGGCAGTGCCCTGGTGGACATCTTAACGGTGTTCACCGACCTTTCTCAGCCTGCGAAAGACGTAGAATTGAAGTTTTATCTGTTTCAAGCAATATCGCACTTGTCTGAAAAGTTGACCGACGCTGACTGCGAAGACTTTGCGATTCACTGCTTACGAGGTGCCGTAAACTTAAACGGGGGAATTTGTAAAACTTTGAGCAACAACTCAGAATGGCTGTGCACAATTGCTTCGTTGCAGACTGCGTGCTGCCGAATCTCGACTGGAAACCTGGAAAAGCCTCATCCGTCGTACGAGCAGCTGTTGCAACATGCCTAGTCTGTCTTCTTCAACATATCAATGGTGCCAAAGATGAGGTATTTATAATATCGTCATTTTCAACGTGTACTAACAGTAATGGTGATCATTAGGGTTATGCAGATCCTGATTCATACAGGTACTGTCAGTATTATTGTTCCAGAGATATTGATCGCTATTACTGGCCGTAAAAGGTCCATTTAACATTTTCAGTAGTGCAAAGTTAGAAAAAATCGCCCTAAAACTTAAAATGTTGATGAACAGAAATTCAGTTTAGAAAATTGCAATACAAAATTTTCTTTGGTCTTAAATTAATTTATTATCCAGAAGTTTGGTTCGGAAAATTTACAGTGCGTGTTTCTCGCATCTTGTTGTCACCTCGTATATTCTTAAACAATAAAGTCAATAAACCCGTATTAAATTCTCCAAATCAAACCTCTCGGCAATTTGAACAATTGCAATAGTTTGCCTAAACTGAATTTCCATTCAATAAAAAATAGCTATATATTAACTTTCAGGAAAGTTTTCCTGATTTTATGCCGCTACAAATGTTTAGTGGACCTGACACTGTAAATATGAATCATACTGAAACCGTTAAAAAGCATATCTTAAATAATAAAAGCAATTCTGAAACAGTTCGTTCCAGTTTTCGAAGCCCTCATATCAAAGTCTAGCTGTTGCCTCGCGGACGACCATGCTACGACCAGACTCGCTGCGTGCCAGATCTTGGACGACTTGATGCGAAACCATGCCTCGTTATGCAAACCGGACGTTTTCCTCACTTTGAGTGCTAAGCTTGCTGAAAGGCTCGACGACAAGCATGTGTCGGTGCGCCTCGTAGCATGTCAGGCACTGGGCTCGTGCTTTAGGGCGTGGATGGCTACGAAGGCGTTTGACAGGCAGGTCCATGGCACTTACCTGGAGTCACATTGCGGCGCACTCATGCTGTATCTGGACGATTCAGAAGTCAGAATTCAAAGTGTTGCATTAGGTGCGTGGCATCGTGTGATTTTGACACATCTCGAGTTGCCAAGTCGTAAACTCGTATTATACTCTTATTATAAATACTTGTGTTTTTTGTTTTCAGAAACTCTGAAAGTCGTTTCAGAACATCAACCCGATATCGTCAGTGACTGTATCGAGAAGGCGAGGGAAAAACAAAAAAATCAAGCACATCTCGAAGATCTGATGCTGTGTTTGGAAAACTCGAGAACGTCGTGAGTATTATTGTGTAATGCCTGTCCAAACTGGTCGTCAGTGATACTGAATAAGAAATCAATATTACTGTCAGTATGCACCTGTATGTGTGCAATCCTGCTCTATCATTGTTACCATTAGCATTTGAGATCAGTATCAATGTGAACCTCATTTAGTGAGATACAAAAATATCTCCGATTATTATATGGTCAGTGAAATTATAAGGCTCGTTCAGATATAATTTTAGCTGTATCAGGCTCAACACATCTTTAATCGTCAATTCCGATTATTTCGTTAATTCTGATGCTGACAGTGTGAGTAACGAAAATGGAACATCAATCCATGAGGTCAGCTCCCATTACACTATCAGCATTACTGTCCGTATTTGTTGAAACTGACAGTTATAATAAAATGTGTAGGGTCAACATAAGATATCCAAAGGGAACCCTTCACGGCTAGTAATACTGTTTATTTCAACAAATACGGACAGTAATAATGATGGTGCAATGGATGCAGTACTGATGGATTGTTGTTTCATTCTCATTGAAAGCCATTGTGCCATCAGTATTAACGTTATTATTTAGTTATTTAGGTGCTGACACTGGGTTATCCAAAAATTTGAATAATCATCATTAATCAGTATTCAAAATAAACCCTTCAGTATTGCCCGACCCTAGCTTTACGTTCAGTTTTTGTGCATTTTTTTTAATCAGCAGCAAGTCGATGTCTTTGATATTTTCAACCAATTTTTCAGTGAGACTGGGTAATTTGCTTTACAGCAATCGCTGACGAAACGAAAATTGTCCCAATCTGTGTAAATTCCTTATTCTAACTTCTTCGTAGAAATATAAGTAAATAAAGTTATCGGTAGAACCCACACTTTGCAGGTAGTTAGCGCCCGATTAACCATGGAATCGATGAAGGAATTCTGAAATTACTGGAAAATTTGGCCACTGTCGCGAAGAAGTTTCAACATAGCAAGTAATTCGAGGAATGGGTGAGTTTTTAGAAAAGGAGGAAGGAAGTCGTTTTGGAACAGAAATGGGAAACAGCCTCTCTGGAAAAACCCGGTCCAGGTTAAACAAAGAGTGCAATTTTTCTAAATAATAATTGCTAGCATTAATTGCCCCTTTTGCACCAGCGGATCCGATTTTGCAGTCATTGATGCAAATGAGTCGCCATGGCAACGGCTCGTTTGTCGTCTGACGTCATCGGGCTCTCCAAGGGAAATGTTACCGAAGAATGATAGCTGAGATTCAGTCTAGGTTTGAAAAACTCAGTTTTGAAATATTTATCGTAGGTTTTCGTACCTGGGAATTTCAAGTGTTATGTTGTCACAAAACTGATTTTCACATCTACCTCCTATTGCATGGTGGTCACAAACCTGGAAAATATGGAAAACACTGGGAGTTTTGAATTGAAGCCTGGAAGTTTTCAGAATCGAATTTGTATTTTGTGTTTGTTTATCATATTTCTGAGCAATCAACCCCAAAATGATTTAGCTGATAATCAATTCTACCATTCCCCAACAAAATGCGCTTCTAAATGAATCTCACTTTATGAATTATTGGTGATTTAGTTTTGAAAAAAATTAACATTGCTGTCGGTTTTGCCTTTGTTTTTTATATAATGTTACACCTTTTGGTGTAATCTTGCACCTTTTGGTGTAACGTTGCACCTTTAGGTGTAATGTCTCGAAAATGTTTTCCAGTAATCAATTATTTCTGGTAATGTTTTTTTCAGTTTTTGTGTATGGAGTTAATTTCTGTCAACGTTATTATTTCTGAAAGTTTCAAAATTGCCAAAAAAAACGTTTCGAAGGAAATATACCTAAAATTCATTATTTCTGGTAGACTTTTTCAAAGAAATGTTTGTATAATCCATCGTTGGGCTGTTTGATATGTTTACTAAAAACCTACCATTTTAGATTTAGTTTCCCGAAAAATTTCACCAATGAGTTTCATTGTTATTATCACTAAGTATTGTTTTTAATATATTTGCAATCCACACTTAATCATTAAATATATTTTTTCAACCTGGAAAAATGAGAATATGATTAAGGAAAACTTGGAAAGCTCGCAGAATTTCGTTTTCAGAAATTAGTAGTCACCGTGCTATCATCATTGACTGCAAATGTCGAATTTAGCGAAATGTGGTCAGAAAGAAACCAGACATGATGGAGTTTAGTCACGCTTGAGTATGCAGTATCTCCATGCTCAAGAGTGCGTGAGCTGCTGCCAGACATCGCATGGTCAGATTGTAAAGTGGGAAATGTTAGAACGTTGGACAATTAAAATTTTGGCTTCTTCACCAGAGCTGGATTTATGTCTCCGCTATGTCAAGAACGCAGCTTTTGGTCACTCGCCAGATTCTCCAGCAGATGCAAGGGGCCCATGTTGGCGCCCCTGGTCCCTGTCAGCCCGATAGTCTCCTGAAACCTTGGCCGCAACCTTCCGGCAGGCGCTGCCACCATCAGCTGTTTTCCATTCGATCATCCGAGCGAAAGATGCTTAACTCTAGCTTGATTATCTCCACCAGGTTTGGACGGATTCCAGGGAAGCTGCGGGAGGGACTCTCCGCTGATGGAAAAAGCGACGTCTCTGTTTTTGGCAACTCTTGCTGTGTGGGATTCTCTCCAGCTGAAGCATCTACGTCTAGCCAGTAATGGTCGCAATGGCCCAACTGGATGAGCCGATGACTAATGGAACACCGTAGGCGAAATTCCTATAAAAACAGGACTGTAATTGTAACAATATTAATAATTAAGGCAGAGCTTTAAAAGAAATTGTTGCAAAAATTACCAGAAATAATTGAATTTTTGATGTCTTTCACAATAATAATAGTGAGGACATGCCGAAGGCAGACTTTTATTGAAAAACTACATCACTAAATAATTGATCAAAGGGAAATTTTAAGAAATAGCATTAATGACAGAAACTCAATAGGCGAAATTTTTGAACAACATAAAAATAAATTAATTTCAGCATATTTTCATATTAAATGTTTTTATTAAATGTTGCTAATGGATTTTAGTGAGCTGTACTTAAGGTATATCATTAATGACAGAAACTCAATAGGCGAAATCTTTGAAAGACTAACAGAAATAATTTAATTTCAGTATAGTTTTCATTAAATATTTTTCTACGTAAATATTAACTAAATAATTAAAAGATAAGAATAGCAGAAACTCCCATGTATTCAGTACATTTTCCTTTATTTTTTATGAAATGTTAATGATGGATTTTAGTAAACTATCAGTGTATTTCCCTTTTAAATGTTTTTTTTTTAAATATTATTAATAGATTTTAGTGAAATATTCAAAAGAAATGTCATTAATGACAAAATCAATAAGTGAAATTTGTGAAAAAACTAACAAATACTTTAATGCCGTAATATTTCACGTTAATTTTTTTTCGTTAATGCATTATTATTTTAAAAGACAAGAATGATGAATAAACCACTATTTTCTGTATATTTTTCTTTTAAAATTGTATTAAATTTTAATAATTCATTTTAATGAACTAAAGAAATCGCCCTCAAGAAAGTGAACGTAACAAATTTAAAATATAGGATTAATGGGAAGACCATATGCAATTTTTTTTTTTGTAAAACTTGATTTAAAATGGTGAATTTAATATCAAATTTATATAAAAATGTTTGATTATATTAATTACAGACAGAGATGGGGGCACCATTGATACATATTTTTGGTGATTTTTATTGATTCAATTTAAAATTAATAATTAGAACGCTTCACTTGTAGAAATAATAGATTTTCAGTTCTAGTATAAAAGTATGAATCGTTTTGTTTTCAATTCAGTTAATGTTTCACAAGCATTAGTAACATCTAGCAGTTTAAGGACATTTCACAGAAATTATTTGGGAAAATTCTATTAATGAAGGAATTTTTTTAAATGGGACACAAAAAGTGTTTACAAAGTTCTTAACCATTTGGCAAGCAAACTTCTCCTTTCCCAATTCTCTCTCTCTCCCTCCCTCTCGAATTTTAAGGAAGTTATTTGATAAACGATGACGAGTTGTAAAATGTCCAAATAAATAATTCACCAGCATCTAGCCCGACCCGGTCCGAAACCATTTTAGCCGGTTTTGAAGGCCGGGAAACCCGAAACTGTTTTCTGGAAATTTTGAAGTCTTTGCTCCAAATGACGCTCGTGGTTTAAATCTTATTTTGATTTTTTTGTCTTTTTTTCCAGGTCAAATTTCTGGCATTTTCTCGACGAGTTCATCGGGTGCGAATCGGGATCACATCCTCGTCACTATCCCGTAATTTTTTTTCTTTCATAATCGTGTCCTCAGCGCATATCTTCGCCATGAGTGTCGAGGCTATTTCAGGAGCCAGGCAGGCAGGGGATCCTTGCGTCTTCAAAATAGGTCCTCCCCACCGACCCCGTCTTGGAGGAGAGCCCGTTTCCTAAATGGAGGAGAAGGAGGGCGAAAACAAAACTGGATGATGCTGGATGATGCTAACGTAACATTCCTTGCTTAAACAGGAATTGCTGCTGACGTACTCTGGAATCTTCACCCTCAAAAAACATGATGTGGAAGGAAGTGGAGGGAGGATGGCCCAACAGGAAAAAGGCTCAGTTGGGTCTGGAAAAGTCAGGGAAATTAATGTCTGGAAATTTGTTGTGGCACAAAGATTTGATTGGTAAAAAGTATCTGAGTATAGCGATAGAAAAGGTGATATTTGTGATCTACTTTTCTGAAAAATTCTCCTATGGTACTTATATCATCATCACCTTTGTGTATTATTTTTTATGAAAAATTCACAAACACCTAAAATCCATTATTTACGATGATTTTTCAAAAATTTTTTTGCCTATAGCAGTTTTAAATGATTAAAAGTTGGCTACTTACCATGTTGTTGTATAGATCATATTTTTCAAAAAAAAAAGCTAACACTTTTAAAATATCGAAAAACAAAAAAGGTGGCAGAAATGCAGTGTTTTAGATCGTTATTATTATCTCTGAAAACATTTGATGTTTGGAAACATGCACAAAATTCATTATTCCTCTTAGTTGTTCAAAAATGGCTTCTATGGCATCCTTTAATTATTAGTGTTTCTGTTTACAAAACTGGGCTAAAATCCATCATTTGTGATCAGGAGTTTCTAAGATCTTTGACCTACTGCAACACCTGCAACAAATTCTGTAACGTTGTCTCCCGACACTATTTCTCAAATTTCATAATTTTATAGGCTGGTCTTTCCCCATTTCCCTTCAGTATCATCCAAAATATATAAAAATTTGGCCATAACATTTTCTTTGCTTTTTCTCAAATTTTAACTGATGTTCAGAATTGCGAGAAATATTTGTCTCCCAATTTACATTGCCATCATCCAAAATATAACCGTGCAAATTTACAAGAACCCCCTATGGTACTCTAATGAGCCTAAATTTAATGGTGAGACCATAGTATTAATGATTTTCATTATTACTTAATATTTCATCTCTGACTATCCAGAATTCTTCAGATATCCTTCAGATGGCCTCAATTCAACTGACGTTTGCCTCAAAATGCGAAATTCATAGTCAACGCTCAAAATCGTCCAATAAACTGCTAAAGAAGCCAGCAAAGCAATGAAGAAATATTGGCAAAAAAGTAAGCGGCAATTTATATGGGGAAGATTTTTGTTGCTGCATGAATTTGTGGAAAATTTTGATTTTCCACAAATTACTTCTCAGATCCTCAAATGGATCGAATAGAGAGCGTGGGCTTGTTTGGTCTGTAGGTGGGAGGCTTCTCGGTTGCCTGGAGAAAGCAGTAAAAAAGCCGAAATCTCACTCGAAGATCTTTTCATATTTTCGTGTTTTTTAGGGACCAAAGGCCGCCATGTTGGAAGACGAACTCCAGCTACCAGGCAAGGTTAACACACCAAATATTTACGTAAGTCGATGCAGCAGGCTGCCAGGTACGAACCGGGCTCGGAAATAGACGCTGGCCTTCAATTCCAGCATCTTGTCAACACTCTATAGAACACAAAAGTGGAAAAATAACATCTGAGCCCGAACAGAGCTTTGCAACTTTTTTATTAATTTGGTTTATGCTTATATCGAGCTAGCGCTTTTGAAAAAAAGCAGTAAAAAACATCCATATAAGCTGAAAATAATCTCGTTTTTGCACAGGCAGATATTTTCCAAGTTTGTTTCATGGCCAAATATAATATTCAAGCGAATATAAACCCTAAAGCTGATATTAGCAGCGCTGAAATTATTTTTTGAAAATAGTTACGCTCTAAAATTATTATGCATAGATAAAAAGGGAACGTAATCACAAAATCTTAATTTTCCTACCTACTCCCCTTGTGTTAACGAAATTTTCTTTGAAATTAGATCAAAAATGGGGCTTTTGGAGACATAAAAAAGCAATTTTCAAATAATAATAAAAATGTTCGAAAATCCACAGAGATGAAAATGGAGCATTTTGGTGACACAAAAAAAACAATTTCTCACATAATAATAAAAAAAGAACAACCCACAGATTATTTCACAACATTTTCGCAAAACTGGATCATGGAGTTCAGCCCAAATATTTATTTCAAAATGATGATTTTCTTAATTTAACAGCTGAAAGTGATGCTATAATATAATAGTTTGGACAAAATCTACATTTTATCGCCATTTTTGCTAAAAATAATTAAGGAATTCAATAAGAAATGGAGTCGTGTCGTAGCTTTTTAATTGTTATTCCAAACTGAATTTAAATGTTTCTTAAATTTACAGGTGAAAAGGTTTGGATATTTTGAAGAAAAACCTTTTCAGTGTAAAGGTAAGCTCCTCAAGTAATTCAGTGAGAAATGAAGCCTCGTTTCTTTAAATGTTTTCCTAAACTATAGTGAAATCTTCATCAAATTAACAGCTGGAAGCTGAACGTTTTATTATCCAGTTAAAAATAAGTTTCATTATTGTGTTTGTTCCCCACTTAAAACGGGTGCAGTCTTACAAGCTTTAACCACCGCAATTCCTTCTCGCTGAATTTGGTTTTTTGAATTTTTTTTATTTTTACATCTACATCAAAACACGATCTCCATCCAAACGAGTCTATTCTCATGGCAATGTTATCTTCTCTTCCTCCTCCTCACTCTCTTCCTTTTTCGCACCCAGAAAAGACGAGGAGGAGACGAGACCTTTCTCGGCTATCGATTTTCTATTCTTACACCATCTGACCTTTAAAATTGAACCACCTAGCGAAGGAAAGAGATTCGTCTGAAGCAAGCAAAAGGAAAAAGAAGAAGAAGAAAAAGAAAGAAAAAAAACCAAGCATTTGCCGAAATCTAGGTTAAATCCTCACTGCCTTTGCACGAATTCGACTCCCACGAGCATCACCGAGGCTTCATTTTGCATACAAAATCTGGCTCTATTCAGGAATTAGGACGTTGGCTAAAGCTGACAAATCCTACCAAGGTATTTAGTCAGCTCGTTAAAGTCATTAAGGTTGTTAACTAGTTATTAAAGTTATTAATGACTTGGGATAGTCCTAGAACGAAATTCAGTCCTTGGACATTCAATGATTGAAATTCAGATCATCGAAGCCCTTAATTGTAAATTAATGTCAGTAATATGCCATAAAGCCCATAGATAGTAATTAACTGATTGAAATTCAGTTCGTTAAAGTCATTGAATAGTCATTAGAATATTCATTCATGTCATAAAAGACATTGAAGCAGTTGGATATTCGTTGATTGAAAAATTCAGTAGTCATTGATTGAAATTTCAGTAAATAAAGTCACTGACTGAAATCCAGGTCATTAAAATTCCTTGGATAGACATAGACTGAAATCCAGCTCATTAAACTTTCTTAAACAAATTAAACAAATTCACGTTATTTGAATTGTTAAAGTCATTGTATTAAAATTCATTGAAAATCTCTCACTGAAATTTAGGTCATTAAAGCCATTGACTGAAGTCCAGGAGATTACAGTCATGAAGTTTCTTGGATAGCCATTAGGGGGTGTCAATCCTAAGAAAATAATTGTAATTGGCCAATTGATGTGCGCGTGTGCATATGGCTACCAAAACCTGAAAAACCGGTTTTGATAGTCATTTGAGGAGGCGCACACCAATTAGTCAATTTCCTTTGCAATTATTTTTTTTAGGATTGACACCCCCTATTGATTTAAATTCAGGTAATTGAAGTCACGAAATTCATTGAAAATTGTTGATTGAAATTTATGTAATTATTGTCAATGACCGGCATTCAGGTGATTAAAGTCATGAAGCTTCTTGGATAGTCGTTGTAAGTAAATTCAGGTAATTGAAGTCATGATAGTCATTGTATTGAAATTCAAGTCACTTAATCCCAAGGATAATCATTGATTGAAATTGAAGTCATTAGAGCCCTTGGGTGATCATTAATTCAAATTTTGTTTGTTTATTCCATAAGCGTTCAACTTGGACCGGGAGCCCCATCTTTTGCAAGGTGTTTATCAGCTTCGCCAGGTCACTTATTTGTCAGTTATATGTGCTAACACCATTATTAGGTAAGTTAAGATTTTCTTAATTGATGCTGCATTCTAGTTGCCATGGCGACGAGAGATATGTTTGTAAGGAGACACTGGACACGTTGAAATTTATTAAGAATTCACAAACATTTTAATAAAACTTTTAATGTAACAAATATGAAAAACACGCATTTATATAATTGATGCACATCTATAGGAATTCGTGAAAAACGAAAACAGGAGGGAGGGGAAGAAAAACAACTAAACATTAGGCAGATATCGTCCATTTATTGCACGCGGCTTTAGTAGAAAATTAAATGGCCATGGATGAATTGTTACTATTATTATCATCGTCATTAATTAATTGATTAATGATAAGGAACGGACACGATCTTGTCCCGTTCGTAATTTTCGATAACGACGACGATAATAATAATAACAATTTAGTGGTAATAGTCTACTAATATTTCATCTACGATAAAACGTTCTTTTTACATAGTATTTCACGGTTTTTTCATATATAAAAAAGTAAAGCTTGATGATATAGCATTACAATTATTCATCTGATGTAGAAAAGATAGAGACTTTTATACCCAAAAGTAGTCAATAGAAAGAATATATAATATATACTCTGTGGTATTTATACACACGGTTACAGTTCCAACTGGATTTCTTTTATAGTAATAACACATTGTTGATTTTTTTTGGTTTTGTATCTTCTCACGGTATCGTAACGTACCAGCTACTAAAAAATGAAAATAAAAAACCCCCAGAACACACGAAACACCCGCATAATAGCGATCTATGTATAGTTTGAACAGGTAGTTATTATAGAATAGATAGAATATACGTGTATATAGAGATAGAGATGGGATAAAAACACACCGAAAATGTGTTCGGTCAGCTGAAGGGATGGGGTCTTACAGGGTGCCCCGAAAGGGTATGGAACTCAAAATTAAGGCAAAAAATGTCTACAAAAATGCAAAAAAACTACCACTTTTGAGGCACCCTGCACGTCGGAGACATTGATTAAATGACAACTGCCATGATTGCAGCAAAACGACTATAGACTACATTTACATGTAATATGATGGGATGCAGTGCGGCTATCAACGAGCATCGATTCATCAATTTCATCTTTTTTGATCGTATTAATTAACCCTCTGTTGAACACTTTAAAAAAATGGGGAAACGAACTGAAACTTTCGAGACACGCTGTAAGATGTCCCTCACTCATTGGTCATGTAGCCAAAATTGGTTTGCCGGGGATTCTTTTACCAGCAAACCAATTTTTGCTTGCCAAGAAGCCCAAAAAAACTATGAATTTACGAGGCACCCTGTACAATCGAAATCGCACGGGGTGCCTTGAAAGCTGGCCACAATTTCTTATAAAAGCTGGCTGTGGGGAAAATGTGAAACTTTAGGGATAAAATCGTTGAACATAAGTAAAAATGTAACAAATTTGGGATAAATTTAAATAGTTGGGATAGAATAGTTGAACATAAATGAAATTGTGCGAAAATTTTGGGATAAATGACTTTTGGGACATCTTGTTTCGCGCTTTATTCGGTCTACCCCTTTGTCAAACACGTACATACTTCGATTTCAAGCTGAAAATTTGTAAAAGTGAAAATTCGAGACAAATTCAGTGAAAATTCGTAAACGAGTATTCTCCATTTCGCTCGGTTTTAAGTTTTAAGGGGTTCATGGGAAAAAGGGGAAGTTAGTGTTATTTTAAAAAAGCGTCTTTACAAGTATAAAAATAAAAAGTCTACACAAGACCAATGGCCGACGGTATAAAATCTGTTGGTTCTCCCTATAATATTGAAAAAAATGAAATTAGTTTAATTCGGATTGGAAGCGCCCTCTAGTATGAATACTTATATGTACAGCTGCTACATGTCGGTTGCAATTAAGGGGGTTTCTCCAAAATTCAAAATGGCGCCCTATTCCGGTGCGTTTTTTCCAAGGAGCGTTCGAAAATTCCAATTTGGCGAAAATGATTAATTTCAATAATTTCGATTTTTTGTTTAATTTTTCTTTGTTTTTTGGAGAAAGTTTTAGGAGAGGGTAAAGTGCGGTCCTAAATTAGCGTCTGACAAATTTAAAGGTATCCGATTACGTATACAGAGGTAGAAAATTCCTTGAAAACTACACATCAACTGATAATTAAGGTAAAGATTCGACGAGAAATTGAAATCTAATTGGCCACGAGCATCTACATGTAATAATAGTTCGTTAATTTAAATCTATCATGGCCTATTGTGAGTTAATTGCATTTTAAACCTTCTCTAAATGCAGTACTTTCCTACATCCGAAGGTACCTGCTTCAGACTAGAAAACAAGCTCTGTAGAAATATTTAAATCTTTCAAAAATCACGAACCGTCGGATAAACTTAATTCGTTTCGCTTAGGATGTTTTATTTGGCATTAAACGGTGTGCTAATCGACGATTTGAACTGGTCTCAATCGATTCAAACTCGATTAAAACTGATCTTAATTGATAATTAAAATAAGTCTAATCGACGATTAGAACAGGTCAATGTTTTCAATTGAAAATTGTCCTAAACGACGATTCAAACTAGTTTCGATCGATTATTAATACAGCCTTTAACCGATAATTAAAACTAGTCTTAATCGATTATTAAAATCGGTCTAATAGACAATTCACATCAACATGTGTCTGAATCTACGATTAAAACTGGTCAGATGCTACAATTGCAACTGGTCTTAATTGATGATGCAACGGGTAACAATCGATAATTTTCTCAATCGATTAATAAAACTGGTATCTATCGATTATTACAATAGGTCTTAATCGATAATTATAACTGGTTGTAATCAATTATTCAAACCGGCCTTAATTGATAAATTGAAACTAGTCTTCCGATTATTATAGCTGATCATAATCGATAATTAAACTTGTCTTAATTCATTACTGAAACTGACCTTAATCGACAGTTGAAACAGATCTTAATCGATCATTAAAACATGTCTAATCGATAATTAACATGGTTCTGAAAATACGGTTAAAACTGGTCTTAATCGACGATTCAGATCTGGTTTAATCTTCTATTAAATAATTTAAAGAAGTTCATAGCTTAACAAAACGAAAACGATTTTTAATCGACCATTACACTAATCAGAATTGGTGCAAACGGATTCACTATGGAGGA
The DNA here is from genome assembly GCA_034687865.1 of Kryphioiulus occultus. Lineage (NCBI taxonomy): Eukaryota > Metazoa > Arthropoda > Diplopoda > Julida > Julidae > Kryphioiulus > Kryphioiulus occultus. Next base: position 13,745 of record JAQGAF010000471.1, on the reverse strand, counting down.
ACGGGTCAATGGGTGCAATAATTTTGAAAATCGTTGAAAATTCTGGGGTTAAGGCCTGCAGCTGGGGCCGTTAGGGCGTATAAAACATGCATAATTAGGGGTTTAGTCGTCCTGGAGCCTAATTCACTTTCCTCGGTCTATTTACAATAAACTTTTCGTATAGAATCTGAATAACTGATAGAAAACCGATTCGTAACACTCGAGAGTCAACGCTCAATAACACGCATCCAGATTTAAGCACTTCTTGTGCCATTCATGTAACATTTAACAACTTTGTTCAAAGCGATCGAAACAAAGATGGCGGACTGTTTTCCGCCATCTTTGTTGATCCCTTCGAAAACATTTGACGCGCACTCCATCATGGGGCCAGGCGGAACTAAGGGGTGTGAGGTCAAGGGTCGCGTCCGTTGAGGTCACTTGACTAGCTTCGTTTCGCGAACGCTGGATGAGGCGCACGTCGATGAGGATGGGACATGCATATTTGATTTGTTGAATGAAAAATAGGTGACGAGGGCGTGGATTTTTTTGTTTTTAGGTTTTTTATGTAGTTTTTAATGTTTTTTTGAGGGTTTTGTTGGGTTTTTAATCTGTTGTTGTCACGTTATACAAAATACAAAATACGGGCATCAGTTATGTTATTATTATCATCGATTACACATATCCATTGGATTACACGAGTTTTACATGTCACGAAGAGTAGTCAGTCCAGTTTTTTGGGGGAAATTAAGTCGCATTCGTTTTTTTTCATATACTGAGCCGAACGGGATCGTAAATTCAAACGGCGTTTAATTTTCGATCACGCACCCTGTATTTGTTTGTATGTTCGATGTGTTAAATCACCGCCAGATGGCGTTGCCGCTGCCTGTTTTTGTTTATCCCAGCGTGCCCACGTTCCAATTCGAAAACGAACATTCGAATTTCGAAACTTACAATTTAGAGAAAACTCTTGATTTCAGTGCTAATTAAACTCGATTAATTAGCAACGCGATAATTAACGACTTTTGGCTGAATTTCAAGGGCAGTTGAGCACTCGAGAGGTAACATTATCACGTCAGTTCGGTTAGAGATAATCAGTAAGCAGCTCTAATGTCGCTGATAAGTTTGAATGTTGTTGACATGCATGGATTGGTTCTCACTACAAAGCTGCTTTTTTATATCAAACCAAATTGTTATATTAATAGGTAATTAACGAAAGTTAAAAATACGTAAAACACTACACCTTATAGGTCCACGCATGCGTGCAAGATCGTGAGTTCTGCAAATAAAAACCTCGTGTTTCGTACCGTTTTTAATGATAACAAAAAGTATACAAAATTTGCAAAAGAAGAGAGGAGAAAAATAAAATAAAAGGACTTATTTGAAACATGCGTTAATTAAAAAAATATGCAAATTACATAGCTTCTTATATATTAGACTTATTTTAAGGTGTACCGTTTATACATCGTTTAGCTGCTACGTTGTCTCTGGGTGAAAATCAAGTACGTAATATCCTTAATTATATAACCTTCACGTAATAAAAATTAAAAATACACGTTTGAGATCTGATTAATCTGTCTTCGTCTCACTTTTTTCGTTTCAGGTCATTCCCAGCTCCTATAATGCCCTTCGACGTTACTCTCAGAGACTGGTTTCTCCCCATGCCGCCATTTTGTTGTAGGGAATCACGCGAAATCCAGACGCATGCTGGGTAAGTGATGTCATGCGGGAGCTACACAAACGCACAAAAGTGAGATTAAGACTTGTGTTCGTAAACTGATTGCAACTGAAAATGCTCTTTAGTTGCACGTTAATTGTTAGTCGATTCTTTGGGTGCGTCTGGCGTTTATAATTATATTTGAAAAAAAGTTATAACGAATATAATACTATAATACCTCTCAGGCATTTTGAACTTCACACAGCCCTAATAACAACCCCTGACGTCACATTATTATTATTTTCATCATTTTTTACTATAAAATCTTCAGATCGATATAGTGTAACAATTTGTTGAGTGGGAAAATATATAAATCAATTAATCGTTTCTGGTGGGCCATGGCGAAATTAATCGAAAGCGAATAGCGGGGGGCGAAGTTATCGACTGGCGTCACTAGATGTCGCCCGCGACACTAATCATGTAATCTATAAAATATCTCTATACAAAAAATCGGAGTACTAAAATAAATTCAAATAATAGTAGTGGTAATAATAATAGTAATAATGGCGAAATTACAACGTTTAAGCCCCCATTCAAGCAATTAGGGAAGTGATTGTGTAACGGTGGCCTGCTACCAAATTTTGGGAATTTTTTAAAAGCGAAATTTCAGAAAATTTTATATCAGAATATTATATACATAACGAGCAATTTTCCGGATGCTGAAATAAGACCAAGCATACTTTGTTTCAATGTGTTTGTAATTATTCACCACTGTTCGGAAATAAGAAAAGCGAAAAATTAACTGCGCAAGGAAGCGTTACCGATACATTTTCAACATTTTTCACTTTTTCTGCGTGCTTGTGTGTAAAAAAGCGTAAAATGTGTTGTTTAGCGAAAAATTAATTTGGCTGGTGGTGGGACGAAACATTCAGTTACAAACTAGATTGAAGAAGGACGTTTCAAATTTTTTTTTGCTTTTGTTTTTTGAAAGAGAGAAAAGAAGAAAAAAAGAAAAATAAGCAAAATTTAATTCCCCAGCTTACGCGTGTTTGCGTGCGTGTAACTCTTTCACGATATAGCAGCGCCATTATTAGTCTTATTCGCAGCCATAAAATAGGCCAACTATATATATTTATATAATAATTAATAGTATTCAAATTCAAGAAAACGTAAAAAAATAACTTTTTTTTTTCTTTTCGGCACTATTAACCAGGGTCGAGTTGCCGCCAATGCGCACGCACGCGCGAGCCGCCATTTTCCAAGATGGCGCAGCCCTAGCTGACTCCCCGCAAGTGCTCTACTAGCGCACCGCTAATGTACATCTGCCGCCACCTGTTTCGTTTTCGATTTGCGGAAATAACCACAAGTGGTGTTTCAAATATAAACATATCAAATTCCTCGTTTCAGATTTAACAGACCAAGGTCGCCCTCGGTATTTTGGTGACACCCTGTACTGCAGCCCGCAATTAGGAGCTCCAGCCCGCTTTTCTCTCACTCTGCCAGTGCCAGGCGAATACGTTGTTTCCATTTTCGGGTTCGAATGTGTCGGGCCTAATCACGAAAACATGTTTTTTTTTTAATTCTTTCTCGTCCCGAAACATTGTAAAATCGGTCTCAAATTTAACCTATACACTCGGGAGTTTACACTGATGGCCGACAGGTGGCGCTGGCGCGCGCTCACGTTCCATTTTTTCAAAAAAATAGAATCACAGACGCGTTCCAAATAATCGAAACCCTGCTTGACTAATCCTATCGAAAGCGCGTTGGTAAGTTTGATTTACTTGTCCACCAGAAATATTATCTCGGTATAGAAATATTTTCACTGTATCTCATTATAAAAGCGCCATTTTCGATACCCATTACGGCAGGAGCGTTCGATTATCATGACACCATCTTTGGGGATGAGACAAGTGACGAGGCATTATTTCTCGGTGAAAATTTTGATTAAAATCGCAAGTTTAAGTGTCATTCAGGTAACAGCAGGTTATGAAAAAAAAGTCCACCTTTTTGTGTGACAAAAAACGACGATTGTTGATATATTCAAACGTGAGGCGTGGGCCGAAATGACGATTTTGTGATGACATAATAATTAAACGCTCCCTTAATTGCATTGTCATTGGACTGGTTATTAAGCTTCTATATGGTCATCTTTTTTTATCTTCCTTTCCAGAAAGAGTGGTCGTATATGTTCGCGAGTGTACAGTCGTGAGTCTCTTTGCGGCCTCGATGAAACTGGCAAGTACAAAATTTCTCCGAAGACGCTTCCAGGGTGGCAGCGGCAATGGTTTCCGGACTTCCGAAACAGGTATAAATCCCAGGGAGTCTTACTCGTTTGGATATTGGACGCAGAATGGAATAGATGAACGAGTGGAGGGAGGAGGTGGGTGGTGGCGCTGATGCTAACACAAATTTCATGTATAAAAATAATAGGGTGAGGGCATGTGGCGGTAAAGACTTGGTCGCGGGTCAAGGAGGCCATGACACGGAGTATTGCCGCTCGCGCCAGAGTGTCTTGCGGTGAGACCAATTGAACACTTGGATGGTCGGCAGCACGGTTCGAGTCCATCAGAGTCTCGCTTAGGTGGTCAGAAGAGAGGAGGTTACACATTTCTAGACAATCGTTCCCGCTGAAATTTTCGCACGACTATGACTTTCTATCTCGTTTTCTCTCGAAGGAACCGGCGTGGAAATGGATGTTGTTCCCAGGGGCCTCTCGTCTCGATGCTGCGGAGGAATTCCGAATACATGTATATACGCGATCAGTCAAAAAAGTGAAAAAAACTGGCTATAAAAAAACCCGGAAAAATAGACGACAGGTGGCGCGACTAGCTGCTTCTTCTTCTGGCTTCCGCTTCCGTTGCATCGCATCGTGTCCGTTAGTTGGCTACCAGGAGATGCTGGTGGTGGGACTGGTTCGGATATGGCATTGTGTTCAGGTTGAAGTTGATGCCGTCCAGCAGCGACTTGGAGTTGTCGTTGATGCCCATGCCGGCGCTGTTGCTGAGGAACGGTCCCACGTTGGAGTCGCCAGAGGACGCACCGCCACCGGACGAGAACTTGCCCTGGCCCCCGCCGATGTTGCCGAACAGGTCGCCCAAGTAGCCATTGTCGAAGAGCCCGCGGAGGTGGTGCGGGTGGTGGTGCTGCTGCTGGTTGCCGCCGCCGAAGAGGAAGTGCTGCTGCTGCTCGGACTGCGGATTGGGCGATAGCGAGCGTGGTCGCTGCGGTGGTTGCGGGCTGCCGGGCGGCACCTGCGCAGAGCTGAAGACCACGGACGAGGGCGGCTGGCTCTGCTGCTGCATGATGGCCCGCTGCTTGATGTAGTTGGAGAACTCTGTGGGCGACATGCGGTTGGAGCGCTTGCTGTTGGTCTTCAGCTTGGTGCTGCCGAACTTGGTCTGCGCAAAGGTGGCCGTGGTGAACGTCAGCGGCACCACCTGCTTGCTGGGCAGGAAGGGGCCGGCCGATGTAGCCGCCGTTGTTGCGGCACTGCCGCCGTTGACGCTGCCGATGGGGCTGGTGGACTTGAAGGAGGGAGATGGAGAGCTGGCCCCGAACGGGCTCGTAGAGGACGAAGCCCCGCCGCTGGGTGATACGGCAAGGTTGGACAGCGAGCTGGACACGGACTCGATGGGCTTGAAGCACTGCGCTTCTGGGTTGAAGCTGCGCGTGACCTCCTTGTCCAGCATCAGGGTGTCGTCGTTGCAGCTGTTGACAAGAAGCGCATCGTCGATGGTCGCTGCCGCCGTGGTTGTGGCTGCGGCATAGATGATCTTGACTACGCCTTTCTCGCCGATGCGGTAGCTCACCTCGCCGGGGTCAACCCAGACGCTGAGTTCCTCGGGCAGGTTCTCGCGGATGTCGTTGAGCTCTACGCCGCTCTCCTGCGCGGCCGTCTCGATGACCGGGTCCAGTGGCGAACCGATGCGCAGGCAGCGGTAAGCCGAACCCTTGAACGGCTTCTCAGGGTACCAGTGGCCGTCGAACTTGAGCCGCAGCGCCTTGTCCAGCTCCTCGCCGAACAGGTTGACCCGCCGCCGCGGAAGCTTGTTGTACAGGTAGGAGATGACGAAGTTAAGAGCCACTTGGATTTCTATGTGCATGGTGGTTGCGCTGACGCTGTCTGTCTGTCTTTAGGGTGCTGATGGCGGTGGTCAAGAGACGCTCGTGGTGCTTCCGGTGGTAATCGCTTTGGTAAGGTGAACGATTCGTGCGTCTGGCGTGGTTGGCTCGTTCGCATGAACTTTTTTGGTTTTGCAGGTAACGTTGCAGATCCCGAGCCACGCTTTTTGGAAATTTCACTTACGGACGTTGGTGTCTCGTCGCTGGGCAATGGTCGGTTTGGACCGCTGGTGGTGTCGCTGTGGCTATGTTGGTTGGCACTGCAAGAGGAAAAAGAGGAAGGACAGGATTTAGTAACAGCGAGATAGTTCACGGGGTGATCACAAAAGTAAAATTGTAAGAGAAATGGTGTTAATACCCGGTACGGTAACCATAAAAGCTGGAATTTCTTTGAAATTATTTAATTAATCGTTTTCTATTTAATTCGAGTAGTGATAATTCACCCGTGGTTGACAAAATGTCAACCTTGCCAAATTTCGTTATTTTTAACGTCGGTAGCCCTGTGGAAAATTCCCTCCGCATGTACTCATGAGCTGTTTATTACATTTATTACCAGTCAGAACGTTAAAAATTGCTCAATCGACCTTGTTCTTCCAGTGGACTCATCAAAGTCGACAGTGAAAGTGCCAGAAAAAGTCTTATTAATCAACCTGCCAAAAGAAAGGTTAGTTGCAGTGGCTATTGGCTAGCTGACAGTCAGCTTCATTTGTGATATTTTTTTGCTCAAAAATATCTGCATACTACGATCATTTAATTGTGCAAATTAACACACCTTTGTGTATAGAAATGCGGGCAAAAATTCGTCATTTACATCAATTGTTCATGCGAATTCGCCATTTTGAGTTTTTATATAAAAACACATCATTTTAGATCTCGTTTCAAATATATTTTTAAACCTTAATTTAGTTTTAATTAAAAATGCAGCATTTTAGATCCAGGACTAATTAAAAACTTCATTTGCATCTAACTTTAATTAAAAATCCGTCATTTAAATTAATTTTTCTGTACAAATTCATAATTTAAGTGAGTTTTTGTAAAACTGCATCATGTTAAATATAATTTAAATTACAAAATTATCATTTGCATCTAGCATCTGCATCGCTAGTATCTAGCTTTAAACAAAAAATAATCATTTAAATCAATTTTTCTGTACTAATTGCTCATTTTAGATGCCTTTTTGTAAAAATTCACCAATTTAGATCTAATTTTAATTAAAAAATTACATTTACATCTAGTTTTAATTAAAATTCAATCATTTGAATAAATTTTACTGCAACTTGACCATTTTGAATGTGTTTTTGTAAACATTCATTATTTTCGATTTGGTTTTATTTATAAAGATTGCATTTACATAAATCAATTTTTCTATACAAATTGGACATTTTTTAACCATTTTTGGTAGGCTTTTATGTAAAAATGTATAATTTAAGATCGTCTTTCAATTAAAAAAATTATCATTTACATCTATCCAGAAAAATCCATCCAGTAAAATATCGCCTATGCAGTCTCCTTTAATTCGCACAACACTTTCCTAGTTGATTCGTAGAACGCTTCCTAAAAAACCTTACAAGGCCATATGATGCCCAGGCGCGGAAAAATCGACATGTTTTCACAATCCCCCGACCCCCAAAATCCTGGATTCGCCATTTGCATAAGGTTCACCCAAATACACCCCTGCACTCGCCGATCTCAGTTACTTCGCATTACTTCGTTTAATGTTTTTATCCTCTGCTAATTTCACGTGACTCTCTATTGCAGGGGGCGTTCGTGCACATGTAGTGTCAGGTGGCCCGACGAGTGCGTCACAGACACCCTGATGCAGTGCTGGCATTGACGTCAATCGTTGCGCAGCACCTCGCCAATCTAAACAGACACGGGAACAATTAGCGATTGTCAATGAAATTGCAGGTGGCAGTGCAGGGAGTGGGGGGACCCCGAAACCCCCTATCGCTATGAAACCATGACTGGTTTCGGTGCAAGCCCAGTTAGTAAGACGCAGAAGATTCATTTCCAATTGCAGTTTTTTGTACAAAGGTCACCACCCCCCCCCCCCCCACCCCAGAAAAGTAGAAAAAGATACACTGCAGGGTTCATACGGTCAGGGAAATACTGACATTTTGTCCATTAAGTCAGGGAAAATTCGATTTTCTGATAGGCATAAGCAGGAAGTCTCGTTTCTGAAGTACCTTTGGTTCAATGATTGTATTCTTTTATGCTGAACTTGGTTTGTCCATCAACTTACTGCTACATGAACGTGTAAAATATATGTGTGCTGAATATCGATTTCAGTACGCCTGTACATGTACTGTCTTAGACATTGTCATGAATAACTTGTACACGGTCATACAGTGTATATGGCATATATACTGTATATAAAGTCTTGGCCAAAAGTATGAGACACCCCTAAAATTCGCCTTTCTTCGCATAATATCTCCAAAATAATGTTCTTGTTTTCGCTCAAGAAAGAAATCAATCATCTCGAGGAATCAAAAGCAGAGGTAATTGACAAAGAAGTGTTGCAGCTGCATAGAAAAATGCAAACAATATAGTTAATTGTAGTGTTGCAAATGAACTTAATTTTACTTACATGGGGCATTTTTTATTTGATAAGTCGGGGAAATTCATCAGATTTGGTCAGGGAAAGTCAGGGTTACAAATTTTAGTATGAATCCTGCACTGCTACCAGTGTCATGGCACGATATTGCAGTTCTTCAACTGGATCACAGAAGACGGATTTAAACCCAAATTTTTATTCTAAAAATGATGACATAAGTCTCCAACGTTCCCTTTATCAAACCTTGACCTCTGTTGTTTGTTTTCTACGAATGCACCTGATTTTTACACCCCCAGTGAAGCAACTACATTGTACTCAAATCTATTGCGTGCAGTCCACAGCTGACAATAGTTTTAATAACCGATATAACTATAGATATGGAAATTTCAACGATGCTCGATTGCTATTTATGAAATAATGAGTTTCAGCAATGCTTATATTTAGCAATTGGGGCCACGCTACGGTTAATGATTTCAGAGTTTCGCATTATTAGTATATGGGGAAGTCCAAGTTCTGTACTGTATTATGTCATCATTCTGGGGGTGGGGGTTGACAAAATATAATTTTTAAAAATAATAGTTTGGGTTAATATCAATGATTTGTCATCCAGTTTTGTACAAAATTTCGTCAAAATTCCCATCAATTTTGATAAAACAAATTCGCACAATTAGAATTTTTTCGGTAAATGATAACGTCATCATTCATGGCCCAGCTTCCCAAACTCTTTTCTTCATCACTCGAAAATTGCTTATCAGAAAGTTCATTTTACCAAATTTCGGTGAAATATGTACTATACATTACACGCATTATCATAAAAAAAAATTATTTAAATGAATACGTCTTAGACTTGTACAAAATATTGGTGCTCTTAATTTCATTGGAGTAGTTTTTATGCTACACTTTTATTGAGAAATTTAATTTTAAGAAATTTTAAGACAAACCACTTTTACCCAATTTTGGGTATTATCAGAAAAATAATAAAAACTTTTTACTTATTTTAGAACATTGGGGCACTTTACTTCGAGTACATGTACTTCTTATTCAACACTGTTATGGTGACTTAATTTTAGAAAACTTGAATAAAAACGCTTACAGAATTTTGGATAATTTACCGATGCAGATTTGGGAAGTAGGGACTTAGGGGGTCTGAGATATTCTGAGAATCCCGATATGGTGTTGACATAATACTGGGACGTTCCCAATCCTCTAACTTTTATATTATTATATCGTCCGCTAGGTGCTCAGTGTCTGGCTGGATCTACGACATTATTACTGACATGAACCCGAAACGCAATCAAATCCGTCTGGAGGTAATATCGATCTAAATCGATCCATGTTTATTTCTTTCACTCCTCGTTTCGTTTCAGACCCGTGTATCATTGAAGGTGAAGTAAAGGTCAGGGCCCCAACGAGAACGATGTGGAATGCATCCCTCTCGAGCATATAGAGATTTAAATATACGACGACTGTGAGCGCAATTAAATTCGTTAATAATTAACGGCCGGGAAGTCGTTAGGGGAAACTCCGTGTCTTTGGATTCCTCATCCTGGACGCGTCTTATTGCATTCTTGCGTGGCTGAGTTTTAATAATTAAATTTCACAAGCGACGCAATTACACGGGCGTCCCGTGAAATCGTAGTGCACGGTAAGTACCCTCCATCGGGGAAAATACCTTCACTAATATGACGTCAAGGTGCAATTAGTTTTTCCCATTTCTGTTTAATTCTTGCAGGTTGCGCTACCTAAAATAGAAGTGTGGGTTCGCCAAACAATGTTTCAAAGATGTTTTTATTAAAAAGTTAGTAAAGTAAAGCTGATAAATTTGAGTAGATTGTTGAAAGGGAAATTGAGCGACACTTAAATTTGTTTATCTATAAATGATGGGTTTTAGGCCAACATTGTTTAAATAGTGATGAATTTTAACCCAAACTTTTATTTAAAAAAATGTAGATTACTTAAGCTATCAGTTGACTAACCTTCCCCCTTCCCCCCTCCCCCCAAGATGGTGGCAAAGTTCTCATAGTGACTACTAACGTGGAAAATCTGGGATCTCAGGGGGATTTTATTTTCAACCAAGAAAACCTGAAATATTCAGGGCATTTTTAATTTGATCCTGGAATTTGTTGTGTCAAAACTGAATTTTATGTTCGTTTGCTATGATTCTGATAAGACAACAACAAAATGATTAGCATGAAAGTCAATTCTATCATTCCCGTAAAATTCAACACCTAAGTTCCATTTTTGCTGGTAGCTTTCTTAATTTTCGTCTACGGAGTTAATTTCTATCAATATTAATATTTCTATAATTTTCCAAATGGTCTAAAAATGATTTAGTTTGAACTAAAAAACGCAAAATATTAAAATAATTTTCATGACCTTGGAAAAGATGGAAAACTCAGGGAATTTCATTTTCAGAAATTAGTAGTCACCATATTGAACGTTCCTTAATACTAGTCCTTTAGGGTAAAACGTTACGTGAGACCGTAATTTGGTAAGAATGTATCACATCGCACAAACACCGATGCCGTATTGTCAATATTACAGTTAAATTATAATATTGATCATTATTATTGACCGTGTTATGTTCGCTTTAGGTTCCGACGACGTGTCGAAACGAAAAGGTCACGGCCGTGTCTATCGATCCCCAATAATCGGAGCTGAAAAACCCAAAAACAGAAAAGAGCCAATGGGCTGAAATGCCAAATATCCAGCCAATGGAAGGCGCCTATCAACGAAGGATGAGACGAGTTCCGGATGAATTCAACGACGCCTAGCTAGATGTACATCGCCATCCAATTCGCAATTTTTGGATCTCAGATGATATGTAAGCACCAGAATTTGCCAAAATTCTAATCAAGTTTTTACCCTGTTGGTTTATTAGGTTGGTCCCGGGTCTGGTCAAAGGAGTCCTAAAGAAAATATCAGAAATTGATCGACCCGCGATTGGGCATTTTCAACACGAACGTCAAAATCGATTTTCAGCTGCCTTTAGACTAAGAATAACAATGAAACGATCGTTATTTCAGTTCTTTTTTGATCTTTTTTTATGTCTTTGCCAAGGCGAAAACGAAGCCAAGTAAGAACTATTCTAACGTCGCTTTCGCTGCTAGGTTATCACCTTTTCACGATTTACAGATCCCCCCAGACCCTCTAAATGATAACTTAGTCATTCACCAAAAAGATTGTCGAAACTGTGCCAACTTTTCCTTAAAATTTGTTAATTAAATCAAAAATGATGGATTTTAAGACAATTTTTCTAAAACATCAATGAGGACGTCATCATTTGACTCTCCCTCTAAGATTATGACATAATACAGGAACTTTCCCTTTTCCCTAAATTAACATCAACAGCACTGGTGCTGAATATTACAGGGTTCATATTCTCAAGGCGATTTCCCTGACATTCCACGACAACTTTCCAGCCATGTCCCTTACATTTTTTATAGAAAAGAACGAAAAATGATGGATTTTTATCCCAAATTTCTATAAAGAATGCTGGATTTCATCACATTTTTTCATAAAACAAATGATGATTACTCAATTAGCTGATGCAAACTATCTCAAATCCCCTGACATTTCCAAACATTTTCAAAAATTCCCTGACATGAATTTTCCGCATTAGAAACTGCAGTATCGGTTCACAAAAGTTGCGGGCGCAATATAAGCGAGGCAAAAATGATTGAATATCAGGTTTATTGGATTCAGCCCACGTCGGTACTGGCACTTAACATCAGTTTAGAGAGGGTGTTACTTTAGACATTACTTGTTTAGACAGGTTCTACTGTACTAAATGTCCCGAAAGCAAAATGGCGCTTTCTTCGTCAAAGCTGCCTCCCTACAGCGCCATCTGTGCTGGGATCGATGAATCGATCTCCACTCGCCTCCCCACCGCCCCCTGGCGTCTCCTCTGCGCTTGCGTACACTTGACCTTGACACAGTATCCCACCTACGCGTGAGACGCTAGCTATCGATCGCTTCCTGTGCCAGCTCCGCCCCTTCCTTTTCATCCACTTCCGCCCCCTCCCCCTAGCATCAAAATCGATATTTGACGGGGTGGAGACTGGGGGGAGGGTAGGACGCCCCCTAGCGTGGTAAACACACACTGGATCGATAGGCCGCCATCTTGAAACGGACCTAACGTCGCGACGAGGAGACGTCGAAACCCACAGGGGCTAATCGAATGAGCTCGGATTAAGTGAAATCCAATGGGCCATGGGGTCGTTCAAGATATACGTCACGACATGTAGACAAACTCGAAGAAGTGGATTTATAACTGCCCCCGCCCAGACTTTATGAACGTCCCTATGGAAAATGGGTTGTAAAGTGATTGCAAGACAAGTTGCAAACTGATAACAGCTGATTTTAAACTAATGTTAAGGCCATCCATAAATGACTTCTTGGAATGATGTATTTTTGAAGAACGCTCGGTTTTTAAAAAGTTGTAAGAAAAAACATGATGAATTTTTAAAAAATTAAATGAAACGAAGAATTTTTAGGATAATAATGTCAAAAACATTGATGGATTTTTAGACAAGATAAAAATGATGAATTTTTTAGCTTAACGATATCAAAACTGATTGATTTTTAAAATTATAATGTGAAAACTGGTGAAACCTGATTACCGAAGTTCATTTCAAGAGACCGAAAAACTGATGAAAATAGCATCAATTTTTTTCAGTTTGCAATCACCTTTACCCAATTACTAAAAAATGCTATCAGTTTTGACGATGAATATACATTTACGATTATGATCAGTAATTTACTGACTAGGATATCTTCCGTTTTTCAGTATACAATCACCTTTATGGTTGTCATTGCCTTTTTTGGAATTACTAGAATTTCGTCAGTTCTGACGAGAAAATTGACCAAAATATCTTGTCAGTTTACAGTCGCTATTATTTTTTTCAATCACTTGTATATTGTTTTCAATGAGTTCTTTCCATTTGAATTTAATGAATTACCCGAATCTCATCTGTTTTCACTAGAATATTTAACCAGAAATTTGACCAAAATTATTAAGTTTATTTGATCAACAAGCGGTTTTCTTTCAGATATTGATCGTCGTTTAGTTGAAAATGCATATTCGTGGTCAGTGGTAATCAGGTAATATCAGTCCATCACTAAATTGTCACGTTGTGACCAGAAGTGCTTGATGAACGACCCTCGACTATCTTTAGCTCCCTCCAGAGACGACAACTGGCAAAGGCGAAATTGTTTACGCTTTCAAAAGCGAACCGAAAATAAAATCGGACCCAGCGGCTGCTTTTCATTAAAGGAGAAAAGGCAGAGGGGTCGACTGGATGAAAACCAAATTGAAAATTTCATTTAAAATTTCAAATTGTGGCTAAACGTGTCTTACGTTTTTTAGGAAACATCATGCTGTTACCCCTCACCCATCGATACCTCATTACTGAGCTGAAATACTAATTGTAAGTG
>JAQGAF010000470.1:0-50808 GCA_034687865.1 Kryphioiulus occultus | reverse complement strand
ATGTATCAATAAACCAACGCGTATCAAAAGGGTTAAGCCGGTAGCAACGTTTTTTTTTTCCGAAAAAGCAAGCAGAGGCATGCAAGCAGGGTAAGTCAATGCGCAGTATCCTCCCCACGGTCGTCAGCTGGCGCCCTCTAGCCACCGCCAGGACAACCTGGCAGCGTGCTTTTCCAAGCCCCATGCGAGGTTGACACGCCCGCGGCCAGGGGGCGCCACCGTCGCGTTCTGCTGGTTGCTCTCATCTGCCTTCAGTTCAGTTTCAGTCAGTGTGTGTTTACGGTCGTGCGAAGGTTGCGGGATAGCTGCTGTGCGTCGTTGTTTTTATTTTCCTAATTAGCGGCTAAGATTTCCTAATGGGCCAGTGGAATCGGAGCGGTGAGCGCTTGGAAAACTACCTGAGGATTTCCTAGGAGTGGCTCGCGAAGTGCTTAAGGTAGGAGTCGCCATGGTGTGCTCCCATCTCGTAGTGCTAGTGCGCTGAAAAGTGAATGCTACAGCGGCCATTTTACCCCCGTCGAAAAACCTTTGGTGGACCATTGTAGCATGCAGAAACGTGATTTTAAATATCCCAGGGAGGAACCTTCACGCCGAATATCCAGAACTAATCCTGGAAACATGCACGGACAGACGAGGCCGAGCAGTTCCAGCAATTCCGGATTTTTAATGGTCGGACCGAATTTCCGAGTCGGCAAGAAAATAGGATGTGGCAACTTCGGAGAATTAAGATTAGGTAGGTAGAGCACCTCTGCTTATTTCTTATTCGTGATTAATTTTCATCTTCCCAGCGCGAGGCCCTCACCCACGTACCAAGCGATGAACTCATTGCCTCGAAAAAAGCCGTTTTTACTAGGTGGAGGAACCACGTCAGTCAAGGCAGGCACCAACTCGTTTACTGCTTTTCTGCAACCTTTTCTTTGTGGTGGATTCGTGGTGGTCGCGCTTTCTTCAGCTGTGGTTCCAACTTCCAGCGCTGGAATGCGGATTATGCAACCGTCATATGGGCCCAGACAAAGAACCTGTTCCTGTGCTTGTGGCGAGCAAAGAGCAAACAGTTCGTGATTGCCTTGGTTGACACCCAACAACCTATGAGGGTGCCTTCAAATTACCTGATTTTTTAGCAAGCTGAGTCACTGCTCAAACTACTTATCATGAGAATAGCAACGAGCATGGGCTGGCAAACTAGCCCATATTCCAGAATGCCTCTCCGGAAAAGCAAGTCTTCTGTCATTCGTAGCTTTCGGTGTTACTTGAGGGGATGGAAGCTCTTAACAATTGCAGTATATGATGGTGCAGACTCGTCACTTAATTTGTTTTAGAAGACTTGAGTGCACTAACGTTAAATACTCATTAGTTTCAATCTTTAATATCAGACTACTTATCAATCTTTAATATCAGACTACTTATCATGAGAATAGCAACGAGCATGCAATTGTCTCAAATGAAGGCTCTTTGCTGGTTGCAAATGTCCGTAGATCCTTGCTGGAAAAGCAAGTCTTCTGTCATTTGCAGCTTTCGATGTTACGTGTATTTTAGAACACCATTTTTGGAGACTGAGTGCACTAGAGTTAACTGCTCATTAAACTCAGCCTGGTTTGACTACTTGTCATGAGAATAGCAACGAGCATGGGCTAGCAAACTAACCCAGATGGAGATTCTTTGCTGGTTGCAACAGTAACTGTCCGTAGATCCTTCCTGGAAAAGCAAGTCTTCTGTCATGTGCAGCTTTCGGTGTTACCAGGGGTGGGAACTCTTAAGAATTGTGGCATATGATGGTGCAGAGTCTGCAGACTCGTCACTTAATTTGTTTTAGAAGACTTGAGTGCAGTAACGTTAACTGCTCATTAGCCTACACTGTCTTTTATATCAGACTACTTATCATGAGAATAGAAACGAGAATGGAGGCTCTTTGCTGGTTGCAAATGTCCGTAGATCCTTACTGGAAAAGCAAGTCTTCTGTCATTTGCAGCTTTCGGTGTTACGTGTAGGGGTGAAAACTTAAAATTTGCAGGTGTATTTTAGAACACCATTTTAGAAGAATTTGAGTGCACTAAAGTTAACTGCTCGTTAAACTCAGCCTGGTTTGACTACTTGTCATGAGAATAGCAACGATCATGCGAATTTCCTGGTGGAAGCATGGTATTAATTTAGTGACAGTATGGTACCGAGTTGAATTGAATTGAAGCTATGAAGGCGCATTGCTGGTTGCAACTGTAAATGAAAATCAAGTCGTCTGTCATTTACAGCAATTGTGTGCACCTGACTATGAACGTCAGCCTGACCTCAGAGTTCAAGTACTACGTTGGGACTTTAAGGCCTTTGGAGGGACTGCAAAGATACCTCAAGGACTTCCTGACTTCAGTTCCTCGTGATACCTCGTTGACAGGCTACGAAGTTAAACTCCTTGAAGTTCCACCGCAATCCATGGAGTCTCACTTGTGGTTGAAACTCAGTTGGATTACATGAAGTAGTCCCAAGAAGCGACCTGTCAAGAAGGAATAGTCTTCGTAGTTTACAAGCAAAAAACTCACTTTTCACTCACTGCAAACACCCGAACACCGCTCAAGTTCCCATGAAGTGCCACTTATCGTTCAGGTCAGAACTTGGAAGTCATTGAAGTCTGTGAAATCTGGCCAAATACTTGAAGTCTAAGTCTGAATTTGTCTGAATAAGTCTGAAATGTACCTTAACCCAGACTTCAGTGGAACTTCAGCCAGCATGTAGGCCTACACCTGACTTCACAACCTGCCACCTCCTCGGTGTTGCAACATGTGTGGGTGACAGCACACCCTTTATGTCACAGGTGCCATTACGACACCATAGTGCTCCAAAATTAGTCTGGTCACAGGAATGGTAATGGGTTTTACTGCCGTTGTCTATTGCAGGCTATTACGTAGTGCTGTTTTTGTAGTCTGCTAGGTGGCTGTTAGTCTTTTAGAAATACAAATAATGCGTCCTCACTGCTGCTTAGAGTAAGGACAAGCATGTCAGAGAACTTCTGGTGTTTTAGAAGCACAGGATGGGTGTGTGAACCACTGATTTTTGGATTAAATTACTTGATGCCAAATGAAACTAATGAGATATCATAACACCAAGTGGCTCGTACTGCTAGAACACTGAAACCAAGTAGGTTTTAGATTGCGATAATCTTCCTCGAATGATATCTGGCTCACTTCTGCGATACAGCACTGTTGGTTTTTCAAGGTTTGGAAATTGCAACAAGTTGATGTTCAGAATAGGACTTGAGCAAAGAAGCTGGCTGCATTGACATGCAGCCATTCTTGGGATTCCTTGTCAGTGTCTAATCAGGCTTATCGTCTTCTTTACCTCGAAGGTTTGGAGTCGTCTGGTCATTTCAGTATTTGACGTGAGGGCATCTTGTTCCGGTTATGTTGTGGCAAACCGGCTAATCGCTCATTAAGGTCATTGGCTCGGCCTTGAATAATAACTCTGATGTAAAATGTTAGTTGCTTTACCAGCTCTGTGCCTGCTTTGTGGTGGGTGGTTTGTTGGTTTGACTAGAGCAGTTTTGACTCAAGCACGGACTCGGACTTGAACAAGTGCTTCCTGAAGTAATGAGATTTATAGTTGGGCTGAAGATGATGAACAACAAGTCAGCTTATGAGCTATTTTGAGGCTTGGCAAACCTGACCTTGATTTGTTTACGCGTTTGCTTTTCTATCATACGACTGCAAAATTTTCGCTTCTACATGTACCTGTCCTGTGGGTATTGACTTGTTTGAATAGCAGCCTTGATCAAGTAATATCCGGTGCATGGCACCTGTTGTGTAGACATTGACTTGCTCGTTCACTCGAATCGTTGTTAAATTGACCCAAATGGCTTCATGAACCGTTTATTTAGACTGTAAAGAACGATTAGTTCACCCAATCCATATTTTGTCAAAATGTTTGATTGAGTTTAGAATGACAAGCATTGAGAATAGGCCTACATGTAGGCCTGACGAATGTGGATACTGACAATTTTGGGGATGCAGACCGTCACTGTTTCAATGCCGAGAAAGTGTCACGTGTTGCAGCGATGATCGTTATCCCGATACTGATCTAGAAATTCGGATAACCATCAGTCCGTCTGTACTGCGCCCATTACTCGATCAGTATTTGTATTACTGTGGGTATTCGTTGACACTGACAATAATAATGCCCGGGTAGGATACCAAAAATTAGGATAATCGTCAATAGCCTAATGAGAGTAGAATATCAGTCCTTCAGTACTGTGCCCATTACACGATCAGAATTACTGTCGGTATTTGTTGACTGACTAATGATGCCCTTGTGGGGTCCCCATAAGTTATACGAAAAATTCGGATAATCGTCAGTAATGAGAATAGCACACCAATCCTTCAGTACTACGCCGATGACCTGATCAGTATTACTGTCGGTATTTTATTTGAAACTGTATGGGGGGGACTGCGTAGGGTCCTCACAATTTAGATAAAAAATGTTCAGTAGTTAGCCTATTCGTCAGTAACCAGAATGGAATTATGGAACATCAATCCTTCAGAAGTGGCTCATTACACGATCAGTATTACTGTCGGTATTTGTTGAAATTGACAATATTACTGCCGGTGTAGGACCTGCAAAATAATTTTAACGGTTGAATGCCCTGTGTCATTGAAGTAATTTTATGCACCTCATACGAACGTTGGAAATTTTCATAGCTGAGTAGTAGTAGCCTTTGACCTCCGAGTAGGCCTACATCCTTAATATACATGTACAGTAAATGCTTATACACTTGAGTGCAAACAAATCGACTCATCTGCATGAATCGAGTAAAAATGTGTTTTTCCCGGAAACCAAATCTCCGATTTAAAATCGGAAAAATGTGTTTTGTAGGCAATTTATTCTTCTTTATAATTCTCCTAATTGCATAAAATTACTTATGCATATTTGAGGCCCAAATTTGCATAACTTATGACATACTGTATGTATTCTTGTACCCCTGTGGCTATAAGTGTTTCTGGTTGCAATTTGATTATCAGAGCTTAATGAACACACATCAAGACATATTGTTAATTAATGGTTTCTCGATAAAACGACCACTACACCAGAAGTACCCGCACAATTTGTACACTATTCTCCAGAGAAACTCAGCAGATATCCTTTTCACACTAGGCGAATTGTAAAGAGGAATAAATTGCTTACAAAGCACATTTTTCTGATTTTAAACCCGACATTTAGTTTCTGAGAAAAACACATTTTTACTCGATTCTTGCAGGTGAGTCTATTTTTTTTTGCACGCAAGTGTACATTGCACAAAACTTTAGAAATGAACTCTAGCTGTAAACCTGACCAGTGACTGTACATGTAAGCTGCGCATTTATTTTTCTGTTTTTTCAACCTTTTTTGATTTCAATTGCCGAGAACGCATTGGAACTCGGTTGTCAATGAGATCCTCAAAAACCCAGTGAGTGTGAACAGTTCGGAAATTCCGATTTGTATAGTTGAAGAGGGATTACTCGATGCGCTTGGACGTAGGAAGGGAAAGCAGGACATTTGCTTTACCAGTAATCCCGCTGGCCTAGAAGCTTACCAGAAATGCAATCGAAAAAAAATCGATATTAAAGTGGCCACAACTATGGCTAGGACAGCATAACCTACACTATACAGCAGCATCCAACTCTGCATGACCAGGAAATGCAAGAAGTTCTGTTCTGGGACTTAGTGGTTCCGGATTAAGCCGTCCTCTTAACCGACCTCGAAATTGCTGACGTTTTGCAGCCTTTGAAGTGATTGATGGCGCTTAATTTGTCGGATCACTTAACGCTGTTGCCAGACTGGGATTAAGCCGCTTAAACCCCGTGGCTGTAAATAAAGTAACGGTTTCTGATGCGAAGATCAATGGCTGAAGATGTTCTTGGAAGACCTTGTCCACCTGCTCGCCTTTGGGGATGTCCATTTACCCAGGTCATAGCCAATTGAACATGTTTTGAGCTCTGGCTCTTGATCGTTTTGCATTTTTTGGAAATGGCTGTCAACTGGACTTGCCGGGTGACTGGTCAGGCCAAGCTACCTTGCGTGCATGCAACTAATTGACATGGTGTCACCCAGAGGAAGTGTCACGTGTTGCAATGGATGCCCACTGACATCCGTGTCCCCGCAGGCCACCCATAGGTCTCGTCCACAGAACTTGAAACCCATGACAACTGGAAAATTGGAATACATGTATTGAAAATATATCAGTTGGATTTGGGCAGTTTCGTGACTGTGGACAAGGAGTAACGAGTCTTCATTGTTCTGGTGCAAGATGGGGGAGTGGAAACTTGTGACGCCGGGTGTACAAGTTTTGCCTAATTTCAGTGACTTCTCAGACTTATGGGACTCAATGAAGTCTCAAGCCTGACTTCACAATCGTCAGTGAATATGATGGAACTATGATGCATGACTTCAGTGCAGCACATCAAGGACTTGCTGACTTCGTAGCCTGTCAAAGTAAATGAGAACTTCCCTCAACTGAAGTCAGGAGGTCATTGATGGCCCAACTGAAGACATTGAAGTCTGAGGTAAAGTCCTTAAGGTCACTGGGAGTGTGAGCAACTCCAGCTTCGTTCTGACTGCAGACGTTCAATGATTTTACCTTACTTCAGTGGATCTTCAAGGACTCCTGGGAGACTTCAGGGACTTCTTGGGACTCAAAGAGACCACAAGTGACTTTCAAAGTAGCATGTGGAACTTCCTCGACTGAAGTCAGAAGTCCTTGATCCCACTGAAGACATTGAAGTCTGAGGTAAAGTCCTTGAAGCCCCTGGGAGTTTGAGCAACTTCAACCTCGTTCAGACTGCAGATGTTCGATGATTTTGCCTCACTTCAGTGGAACTTCAAGGACTTCTGTGAGACTCAGTCAAACCTCAGGTGATTTCAGATTGACTTAACAAACATCAGCGACTAGTGGGAGTTCCAGGAATGGAACTTGCTTCGTAGTAGCAGGTGGAACTTCCTCAGGAAGTGGGGAAGACTGGAAGTTCGCCAATGCTCATTGAAGTTTGTAAAGTTGAGTTGATGTCCTTGAAGTCATGTCAAATCTATGAAATCCCCATCAAATGTACACGATTTTTGTCACTCGAATGGCTTTACCGGAACACACTAGTTCGATTGAGTTTATCCACATAGTCCACGTCAATGAAAAACTCAAGATTTTATCCACGTTCATGTTGAGTTTGGTGCGATTTCTGATTGCTTCATTGGAAGTGGTGACGTCATTTATTTTAATAGTCGCCTAAGATTATGGCATCTTAATGATTTTGTCAAACGCTATATTTTCTCGACCTCTAACAGAAAACGCCGTAGGGGTCATGTGACTTGCCACCTGTGGCTGTGTGGAATTTCAGGCTGGCTAAATCAGCTGCTGTCCACTTACTGTCCCCCTAGTACCAGTTGTTCCTCTGGCACTGAGCAAGAGGGTCTTATGCTGTGCTTTTTTGGGCAATTTGGCCGTTGGGCATACTTTCTGTACGGTTGGCTGGTGTTGGGTTTTGGCTCCTCAAAGGGTGGCCTATTTGTACTGCCATGAGGGTGGGGTGGGACCAGCAGGCTTCTGATGGGATTCGGAATGTGGACCAAGATGG
Organism: Kryphioiulus occultus; assembly: GCA_034687865.1. NCBI lineage: Eukaryota > Metazoa > Arthropoda > Diplopoda > Julida > Julidae > Kryphioiulus > Kryphioiulus occultus. Next base: position 43,225 of record JAQGAF010000470.1, on the reverse strand, counting down.
TGCTGAGTAAGCCACAATCGCTGGTTATTGTGTCTAACGTCATGCGAAGACATGGGCACAATGGCCACTCTTGGCCTACTTGCAGTCCTTGTCTGAAATCTGTGGGTGATGTTCCCCTATCAGGGTCAGCGTGGCTGGGGTGCTGTAAGAAGGTTACTGTTGAATTGTGCTTTTGATAGACAAGTCTGCAGACTGCTCGTCTGTTCTACATTGGGCGTCCTAAGGATGACATGACGTCTTCAGTGAACTCTACAGTGTGTAGTAAGTGGCATTTGTCTTCGCCATTCATCACAAACAGCTCAATTGATTTTTTGATTTTTTTTGTTGGTTTAGCAAATTTAACAACTGACATGTCGATAAATGTTGAGCACAAGTAGTTTGCTGGTGTCAGCGTATTAATGTTTTAGAGCAGTGTTTGTATAACCATCGCTAACAATGTCAGCTGCACTGGTGACATAATAATGTACACAGTATACACATGGTACACCTGGAATGTTTCAGTATCGCAATTGTTTCGTGTTTGTTCGTTATAATTCTGAGATGTCAACACAAAAACGATTGGGTTGATAATTAAAATTCGACATTTATGATTGTTTTTCTGAAGATTTTGTCTGTGGGCCTGACGCTCCTAAATTAATCTTATTTTATGAATTGTTGGAGATTTATTTTGCAAATAGTAAAATTGCCGTCAGTGTTACCGTTGTCATTAATTTCTTTAAATATATAGGCCCAATGATCATGCAAGGGTCACAGTGTTCCATTGATGTTCTATATTGATTATTGACCATTATTCGAATTTATGGCTAACGTAAATAATGGCACTCGAAATAATGACAGTAACACTGACAGTGTAGGGTTATAGGGTGGCTACTGGTTATGGAAGTCATGGAAAAAGGCATGAAATGAGATTTAGGTCATGGAAGACATGGAAAAGTCGTGAAATTTACATCAGAGTCATGGAAGGATCATGAAATTTACATCAGGGTCATGGAAAAGTCATGAAATTTACAACCCAGGCATGGAATTTTTGACTTCATTGATTCACAAAATAAAAATTTGGATTTAAATTTCGCCTACGGCGTGTTTTTAGCCAATCATGTCGTCACAGTTGTAGATAGTTTCTGAAAATCAGTTTAGTTATGACATAAAACTTTAACGACCCCATATTCTAATGGGCATGGAAAAAATTGTGACATGGAAAAGTCATGGAATTTTCAACATGTGATAATGTAGGGTCAGCATTATATGACGCAACAGGCTCTAATCAGTCTTGTGATACATTTTGCTGATGTTTAGGCCTATTCGTTTTATTTTAAAGAAAAAAATAATGCATGAAACATACTCCCTTTAGCCAAAATACACGTACATCTATTGTGATTTTTTTTATTTGTAGGCTATTAACAAGTCATAAGTATTAATGATTGTTCATTCTTCGCGTGTGGTAAATTGTTGGGCAGCTCGTATTCGATCCTTCAACACTACTTTTGGGACATACTTAGTACTGTATTCTACTGCATAATGTTCGTATAGTAGGCTTTCGAAGGGTTAGAACATTATACATCGAAACGCTTAATTCGACGTTGACGTCAGAAAAAGCAGTCTGCCTTTGCAGTCTATAGGGAAAAAACCAGCAAAGTAATTTATCATTCACATTAGTCAGGCTACACGACTTCTTGTAGCTCGAATTAGGAATCTGCTAATGTCAACCAAAAAACTCCTTGTATGGCCCATCGCCCTCACGAAATTTGTCAGTTCCTTTCAAGTCGAAGCCAGGCAGCTTGACTAATGCAAACGAGGTTTGAAATTGCCATCTGGGCACAGATGAGCTGTTTTTGACAACGTAATGGCTACTTTTAAATTAGCATATCTAGCTAAATTGCGTCTCATTATCACATGGTTTAAATGGTTGAAAACAAAGAGTTGGACACAACTTACCATCACTGGGAAATTGTTCTGACTGAAAATTTCTGCAAGTTCATGAACATTATCCTACTTGTGGATATATTAGCTTCCTACTGGTTGATTTTGAATTTTTAATGGACTCATTTTTATCCGTACGCCTGTTTTGGTAAACGTTTTGAAGGTTTGCATGCAGATGACATTGAAGTGTTGCAAACATAGTTTGTGCAAAAAAGGGGGAAAACTGCCGAGCAAGCCATGCGAAATTTGGCAGTGGTCTTAGCATAAATTCAACTACCCCCCACGCTTCTGCATTTGGTACAAGCGTAGGCTTACCTCTTTCTGGTTTGGATTCTCAGGAAAACTAAACGACATGGCAGGTGAAGTTGCAAACTTAATTGTATCAGGATGGTGTCACGTTGCCTTTTCTGTAACATGATGAGGGACAGCAGTGTTTTAAGGAAGTCTTTCCTGTATCAGTTGGTCTTGTTGAGAAAATGTTCAATGTTGAAATATCAAGGTGACAAAAAATTCGCAGTTGAGCTTGTCTTGGCAGGTTCAAATTGTGAAATAAATTGTGTGCACCATAAGGTACCCTTATGGAGAAACCAATTGCAGAATGGTTGTAAGGCTGATATTTGTTTTAAATATAACCAGATTACCACTAGCTATGCTGTGGACTGGTTACAGTTCTGGTGGCAACTGATGGCAATACTGGTAACCAGATATGCAACTAGTAGGAAACCACCACTGAAACCATCGCACTTTTTGGTGTAATAGTAATCAACTATGCAAATGCTTAATTATATCAGCAACTGATTGCAATAGCGCATACTGTAAGCTACAACTGGTTACAAAGCGGTTATAATGCTGCTATTTGTTTTAAATATCGTCCAACCAGTTTGCAGCTCTAGTTGTTGGTTGGTTCCACCATATGGTTTCATTATTTAAGGTGACAACTGATTGCAATACTGAACTGAAGGTACTGTATATGTGAATCCATCAAATTTTTGGTGTTATCTGTGTTTAAACACAGAACCATTCGGAATCTCATTTGTAGCTACAATGGTAAAATGGCAAACATTTTTCCATAAGCAATTTGCGATCAATAAAACCTGCCAAATCATGATTGCCTACTGCATGTGTAACAGTTGCAGTACTGTAACTTTGCAACCACTCAGTTTGCAATCGCCAGCTTATTGCTATACCGCAAGTAGCAATCAACTTGAACAAGCCAATTTATCACCATTTTTTTTCAGCTTATATCAGTTTGTTTTCCATAAGGATGTACGCGCTACACCAATTAAGTTACCCATTCAGGATGACCCTTGTTGCTATGAAACTTTCGGGACTTGAAAGGGGGGTGTGTGTGTGTGACATATTGCTTATATTTAATGGTTAAGCAGTGGTATATTGGTGATGACCTTGCCTGCCAAGGTATTCGAGATGCTGCACTTAAGGTTTTCTGGTATACTGTAGAAATAAGACCTGTTGGATGGTCAGTTTGGTCGCCAAAGAAACTGAAATGGGAATGACACCAGGGATTTGTCACGTTTGCTTTCAACACTGAACTAGATTTTCGAAGACCCAGAGTTGAGAAATTGCCAGGTTTCCTGTTTTAGTCGATCACGTCACGCCAGTTTCAGCTGTAAACATGTCATCACGACCCTTGTGTTCGGGGGTTGGGCGAAACCACTGTTTTGGTCACCTGATACCCCGTTCATGTATCTATGGACTATTTATAGAGGCTCGATCCATGGCTGTGATAAGAAATCTGAAAAGCAGCTACCATATGATTGCGCAACTCGCCCTTCAATCATATCTGCACTTATTATCAATTTGGAGCCAATTCTCGATATGCGGGCCTATATCGCCTACTGTATGCTTACCCCTGTTTGGTATCAGGAAAGCAACTGCACTACTAGCTGCCAGCTCGCCATGACTAACTGTTGCTGACTAACGCTGAAAATGAGCAAGTTCTGATGACAGCTGGTTCGTGGACAGATTTCGATCCATTTCAAAGTTTTGCTTGGGCTCGAGTCCGATCTCAAGATCGGTTTCGACTTGCAATGTCACTGAAGTAGCAACTTGCAGCGTGACTTACAGCACGTACATGTAAGTCATGGTTTGCGATGGAAACTATGGTACATGTCATGGGTGGGTTGGGTAAACGACAGTTGTGCCAAAAAAGTTATTGAGGAAGTGGAGGAGCTAGAGTGTAATATCTGCCAAAAACTGTGTGACGTCATTTATGAGCTTTTATAGGAACGTCGAGTTTGGCAGTCGAAATACACATAATTGTCACTTGGATAACAGAGATACACTGGTTATAAAGTAGGCTTAAACCTAGCCGAAATACAGATAATCATCTTCATCTGTCGTACTTTGCCATGTTGGTAACAGTGATACACTGTTTATAAGCAGAACTACCTTGCATAAAGTAGGCTTAAACCAAACCACTTATCAAGGCCATATGGGATGCCCCAAAACTTTCAGAATTCGCTGTTTAGTAAATAGCTGCATAGACCTTGGGGGTGTGGCCAATCTGAGTTGACTAAAACCAGATTCAGCATTTGCAGACTTAATGCAGAAAATGTACTGAAATGCAGTTGCGTGAACACACTGCACCGTACAAGCTATCAGAAAAAGCAGACGTCGCGCCCTCTTATGGGTAGAGTTACCACAGTCACCAGGAACAGGAAGTCAACTGTTCGTCACAAGTTGTCGTTATAAGGTGTTTACATAAGTCTGAATGTAAACGTAGTGAATTCCACTACTTTACCAAAACGTAGATATAAGATCCAGGCTATTATAAATATTATTATCGTTAACTTTAAGTCTACACGTAAACGTATTGATTGATACTTGGACAACTAGTGTCATGGTTGGACCCAGCCTCATGGTTACATCATTGTTAGACATGTATCTGAAACTCGCTGTACAGATACCTGGTAATCTGAAGCGATTGTAGGCTACGTTCACCTTGTCGTTAACTTAAAGTCAACATGTAAACGTATTGATTGAAACTTGGACTAGTGTCAGGGTTGGACTCGGCCTCATGGTTACATCATTGTTAGACATGTACTGTACAGTATCTGAAACTCACTGCACAATTACCTGGTAGCTGAACTGATTGTAGGCTATAGTCACCTTGTATCTGAATCTGATTGTAGGCTACAGTCACCTTGTACTAGCAAATGCATTTTATCAATCCTAGGTTAACGACCAAAAGCAGGCAAAAAAGATGTCAATTTTTCTGTTTGACGACTGCCAATATCACTTGTAATTTTCGCTAATTGGGTTCCCAAATTGCGTCTTTTGACCCCTTTCATCACGAACGCAGTTCCCGGACCAGGACCTCATTTGCATATCGCGGTGGCGATAACACGCTAATCTCATTTGAATTTGAGCCCTATTTGCATTTGCCCACTGTCACTCCATGGCGCAGTCTTACGTACATGTACATGGCCACATCGACCTTGTATAGAAGCACATCTTCGACCCACCATGGCCATCCATCACAGGATGTGGCGTCATTTTTTTTGATCGATTTTCAACCCCTCACCCCACCGCATCATCAATTCCACCCTCGGAATGCTGATGGTGGGGGGTGCGACCAAGACCCCCCGCGAAATCGTGGCTTCGTTGACGTCATTTCCAACGCATTTGCATGACAATGGGAAGCACATTTTCGGAACAAGGGATCAGAAGATCTCTGCAATTAGTGATGATTGATTGTCTTTGATGCAATGAGGAGTAATTGGCTTGGAGTAATATTGACCATCTTGAGATTTCGCGTTTTGTTCTCACCCAAAGACTTTGCCTACATGTATCGTAATTTTGAGCTGGAGGGCTTCTAGAGTTCATTTGGGGTACCGTTAATTTTTTTTATTCTGAGGAATTAAATGGACTGCCAGCTTAGCTGGATTTAAACTTCAACAGCAAATTCATGGTTTGCTGCATGAATTTGAATCAAGCTCAACGTTGCATGCTTCGCTGAAAGTCTGTTCCGCTTGCTTGACTGGCACCTTTTGTTAAATTAAGCCGATTTTATTGCATATTCACCATTAGCATGCTTGATACGATTCAATTAAACCATTGCGTGTGATTATGCCTTGAAATGAAATGGGGATTTGGTCGAGGATTAGGTACCCTTTGGCCTCTTCAATAACAAACACGCATGTACATGTACATGTTTTTCATCGTTGTAAAGCTTTTTTGGCATATTCAGTTTGTCTTCAAACGTTCAACACCTTTGAAATATGGGTTACATTTTGTCTTTCTGGAACTTTTGTATAGACGTACCACAAAAACAATAACATTTACATGTTGCCTTGCCTTTTAAACAGGGTTGCCCCAGAACTGTTTACACGCAGTTCTGTAAAACCTGGGATTGTCAGGGAAATCGGATCGACATTTAATAATCAGGGTACAGTGATTTATGTTTGAAAATTCAAGGAAATTCAGCATTACATTTTTTCGTGAGTAATCATTAGAAGACAAAACAATGATTGAAATTGAAGCAACCACCTCTGAAGAAGAAATCCTGTATAATGAAACTGTCAATTTAAAAAAAAAATCCTCATTTTGCTCTTGTTGCATACACTGTATAAAAATAGACAATACGTATAACATTCCTTATATTGGCATTTGTCGTATTTTTGCATTTTTTCAGTAGTTAGAGAAGTTAGTTTCAAAAATTCCACTTCTGGGAAACCCAGATATAAGGGTAAGAAAATTCTGGCTCATTCTTGCCCATATAACTAAGTTGTATCATCGTTTTAACTCGACCTGCATAATTTTTTAATGTAAATTATAATCCAAAATTGCATCATATGACGCTTTACAAAAGATCAGTTCAAATTCAGTTATGAAAACAGCTGAGCCGTCACAAAACATGTGCTAAATTCTAATATCTGAATTGTTATGAAACGTTGTGAACGCGTTGCATGGATTCCAGCTTGAATTTCACATGGTATCGTCTGATTGGTAACCTGAAGAATCGTTTTAGAATTTCGCAGGCTAACAAATTGAGAAGTTTGATGATATACAAATACAGTAGGCCTATGTTCTTTTAATAAAAATTAAATAAGTCTGCATGTCCACTAAAAGAAGTGGAAATAACGTCATCTGCAGGCTGGGGTGAAGATGCCTTAGTGCTATACATGTAGAGGGGCAATTATAAGTTTATAACTCGTGATTTGATAATACTCTGCAATACAGGTATCTGTGGATTTACCTTTTGATATAATTCGTATGGAATGGATTTGACTTTCTCCCGAATACAATAGTAATTGGTCATTAAATTCTAGCACGTTTGTCTCCTTGACATGTGCTTGGCACCCAATGTCTCGTCTTTCAGCACCGATGTGATAAGTCGAGCTTGTGATAACGCAATAAACCGATATCTCGACTGTAACGAGGCGACACGTTAAAAGTGGATTAAGTAAAGTACCCTACTGCGCCCGTTGCACGTGAAACATCAAATGGCAAATTGTTAATTAGGTGAGATTTTAAAATTTTCCCAGCTCGTTTTACGAGTGCAAAGCTTTTATCTCTGCGGTTAAGGCAACACGTTGCGATTGGCAAGATCTAGTTAAGTAAGATCATTGGTAGAACTACCATTGACTTCAGTTGCACCGTTTCATCATAGATGGCGCTGGGGTGTTTGTAAATTTAAGACTCAGCTGCTTTTGAGCTTTGCTGATCTGGATGTGTTCAAATATTCCAGCAAGACGGAAATACTTAAGAAACGGGTGTGTAACTCGCAATTTGGGGACCCAGAAGGGCCATTTCTTGCGAAATGACCTCAGTTTTGGAAGCGCATTATTTTTAATTATCGGTACCAGCCGTTTTAATAGGGCAGCCTGACACGCATTAGAGCAAGCACCAGGGCCTGGGAGAATTCACCTATGTTGGGTGTGTTTATTTACAGGTATTTAATGACTGGAACGAAGAAAAGGGACGTAAAACGAAATTCATGACCTTCAATTACGCCTCTGCAACGCCATAGGTTTAATTTGGCACTGAATGCAATGTACCCTCACTCATTCATTCAGTGAATATACAGGGTGTGTCATCAGCTGTCATAAAACTTGCAAATGTACAACAGTTGTCATTCTCTAAAAACTATTGCCTGGTGGCTACCAACGTGGAATTTTATGCACTGAATGCAATGTACTCTCACTCATTCATGCAGTATACAGGGTACGTCATCAGCTGTCATTTAAATCTGCATTGGTACAAAGGTTGCGTCTCTCCAACGAACATTGTTACATGGTGATTACCAACCTGACAAACCTGGAAACCTCGTTGTAATTCTGAGAATCAGCATAAAAATGATTGTCCCGAATCAATAATGCCTTTCCCATAAAATTCAGCATTTGATTTTTTTCCTACCGTAACTTTTTTTTTGCAGCGTTCCTACGCTAATATTTCTTTTTGTATGTATTGGTGGTTTAGTTATATGTCAGTGTAGCCTTTGTTTTTAATATTTTTGGAATTTTTTTTCGAGAGATTACACCCGAAATCCGTTAGTTGGTAAATTTTTATTTAATTTTCGTCAATAGGGCCTACAGTTAATTTGCTGAGATTGCTGAGATTTTTAAAATAGTCCAAAACTGCATTAATGACCATCTAGTTTATATAAAAACCCTCCAAATTTTCATTCATTATTACCAGAAATAATCATCTCAAGGAAACCGTACCTAAAACTCATTATTTCTGGTAGTATTTCAAAGAAATGTTCATAAAATCAATTATTAGGTTACGTTTGTTTGGTAATGTTGACTATAAACCTGACATGTTTCCTTATTATTAGTACTCGGTAATGTATTTTAATTGAATTGTGGCACACATTCAATTATTAAAGCATATTTTTTGAACCTGGAAAATTCAGACTATGTCCTGGAAAACCTGAAAAGATCGGGTCACCATGCATTTATTGTTGTGGAAGAAACCACACTGAATTCTTGATGAACGATGTTTTCCGTCAGATCCATAATATAAAATTGTGAGAAACTGTTTTACTATCGGAAATGAAATGTTTATTCCTGGAAAACTTATTAATGAAATTCAAGGGGAGGTCCTGCTTTACTATCGGAAATGAAACTAATTTCACTCAATATTCCCATGGCGTGAAATGTTTATTCCTGGAAAACTTATTAATGAAATACAAGGGGAGGTCCAACGAGATAAGCTGGCAGATGTTTTTTTTTGTTATTTGCGCAGTTTTAAATATTTATAAAGCGATTTAAATTGTTGTCTTGCTACACAAACAGGAAGCTCGGATTATTCTTGAAGGATCAGAGTGGGTCAGTCTCTGCGCGTGGGTGTCCTCAGGGTTCCGGTAAAGGTCAAAGGAATGACCAGTATCTGATGAGATAGCGATGAGCTTGACCACAACTCATGCAATGTGGGAAATTAACTGAAATCGATCGCAAATCTCTGGTGTCCTGCCATCTGATGAAAACAGTAAATTCACAAAGGAGCAATTTCTCATCAAGGTTTTTTGTAAAGGACCTCCGTTCTAAAAATTCTGCTTTGGTGTTGACCTCAATGTGACGTCATGTGTTCTCATTAAAATTTAATGACTTGGATTGGCTTGAAATGTTTCTCGAATTCGAGCAGTTTAATGGCGTCATAATGTGTTAAATTATGGCAAAACATGCTCATAATGAAATCCATTTTGTTATTTTTGTTAATTATGTTCAACCCTAATTACCATTTAAATTAGAAGCTGATGTGATACAATGCAATCTTTACCGAGACGCTAACACGTGTAAGAAGTGACGGCTGTTACCCTCAAATCCCAGACAGGTATTTCTTGTTTGGTCACAGCTTTGTCATGTTGCAAATGGAAAAATTAACACATTCGCAGATTATATGGCAGATACAAGTGCTTGCTAGTTAAGAATAGATTATACAGGAAGTTGTATAAGCGCCCAATTTGCAATTCAAATTGTGAAAGCTGTTAGCTGCACGATTTCAGTTCTATGCAGCTTTGGATACGATAATTTGCATGGGGCATGACGTATGCAGACTGTGCTGTAATTTTGCAAACATATGTATGAAGTGTTCCTTTAATTGCCTTAAATTCGTTTATGTGCACTTATGCTAACCAGCCCAGGTATGATGACTAGTTTGCAGAAATTGCTATATGGCGTCAGGTTTGCAAGTAATTGCACAGTAGTTTCTTTTATTGATCGATAGGCATTACAATAGAATGGCATGCACGTATTCCTATTTTTGTTCATGCACATTAGCTACGAAAAAGTCACTCAAAACCTTTTAGGACATTAGCCTGCCTAAATCAAGTTAATTTTTTTAAGCGTCGAGTAGGTAAGGTGCGTTTAGTCCATATTTTTTTTATTTAAGCACATGAACCGATTTGCATATATGGTTAGCCTATTTTGCATTTGCTTTCGTAGTATACAAGTAATTTGATGCAGCTGTAGAATCAAAATTATATCCCTAAAAAGTACTACAACAGCGTTGGTTAATTTTTTTAAATTAAGAAATATGTACACGTATCAGTCTTACATCATTACTTGGAAAACAGGGAAATGTTTTGGAATTAAATCTAGTGTGGGAATCGGTGAAATGTCATGGAATAAAAATTTAGAAAAAATCGGGGCATTTAAAATTTAAATATCCCTATCACAGTGTGGAAATCAGTGAAATGTCGTTGAATAAAAAATCTTGGGGAGATCAGGTAATTTGAAATAAAAATGCATTTTTCAGGGAAAATCAGGGAGTTCCCATCTTATGGTGTTTGAGTGGTGGAATGAATTATTACAAAACTAATTTTTGCATTAGAAACATTTCTGGATTCAATAAATGATATATGTAGGTCTTAATTGGATGATTATTCAGTAAGAAACCTGCTAAAATGTATATTATTGTATATTGTGGCATACATGTAGCAGATGTGTTTATCAATAAAAAAACATCAGCGAGATTTAAGGTTAGGCCTACATGTGACCTGGAAAAGAAATATCTGGGAAACAAATTACTAATAAAAAGTTGTAAAAAGGTGCAACACCCTGTACAAGCTCCAGTACCTCATTGTTCAAAGTGACTGCGAAAATACACCTTTTGGAATCAAACTCACTTTGCCTGACGATTTTTAATAATAAAAAATAGAAATTGACTTACACGTACAGTATATGCTTTCAAACACCATGCAACTTTCCATCAGACAACTCTATCCTGGCTCTATCCTAGACATCCTAATGTAGCGTTTTAATTGTGCCTTTATCTTCACCTGGTCGTTACTATACCAGTATCTTTAGTGGGAAATGCAAAAACCTGTATTACGTCCTTGCTTTACTGACACTAAAACCGATACAATAAAAGCATGTACATTGTTACAATATAAGGGTTTTTAAATGTCATTATGTGGGTGCGCATTGTTGTCCGATGCTCCAGTTGGATTTAGTACAACACACAAAAGGCTCGTTTGCCACTAGGTGCGCATGCAGGGAATCTTAAATTGGGTTAATTTAATGGTGGGAACCTGCAAGGAACAATCGAACCAGTGAAAATAGACATGGTTTGTGAAATGCTGAATACGCAATGAAATTGCTACTGCAGGTATGCTCTGTTGAGTGTTAAGTGGGGTTTGCTGAGCAAGGAATTGCTCAGTGAGGACAGATGAGTCTTTAGCAAACACTTGTAAAAATTCGAACGCTCGAATTGATCTGTTATTGAAGGCACAAGAGTTTCTTTAGCACTTCTGCAGAAATTTCTTCCCTAATGAGCTTACAGCCTATTTAGAGCAAATCTTCACTTTCATCCCATTGTCAGTTTGATGGAGATGTTGGTCCTTTAGTGGATAATTGGGCCCAAATGATCAAACGAAGTAACGGACATGATGCAGGGTCACGTGACTAGGTTTTCTGATTCTCTTGCTGAGCTTTGCTGCAAAACTTTGCTTTGTGTTGGTAGGCCTATTGATTTCTGTGGCCATGACAATTAGCCGAACCAATAGTGGACTTCAAGTGGAAAAGTGCTTGTAAAATGGCGGCCAAAACTGATTGTACATGTTGGGTGATTGTAAAATGGTGATGTGTTTGATACTGTGGTTTGGCTGTATATTTCGAAACTAATTGCTGTTAATTTGTTTCCAATGCAATCCAAATAATTTTATATGCAACCTGACCATCCAACCATCATTGCAATGACAAGCAATGAAAGAAAGCTTTAATTGTGAGCAATCTGCTACCAGAAATTGATTGCTATTTAGTTGCAAGTACAGCGTATACTGCCAATTACACGTATAGTTTGCAATTGTTTCACCATTTTGCAATCAGTTTTTGCTTCGTGATGGCATTCTTACAGATAATGGTCAATGTCCGTATCTGAGCTCGTTGGTATTGAAATGGACATTGATTTTTGATCGTTTAAAACAAATAGTGACAATTATTGCAATCAGTTAACTTGTTGGCAAGTAGTGAAAAAACGCTGAAATGATTGATTATGAAAGTGCAACTTATACCAGAAATTGATTGCTATTTAGTTGCTAAAATATGTGCATGTCATTTTCAGGCTGTTTTGTAGTTTCTGTTTTCGCCATTTTGCAATCAGTTTTTTTTTGCTTTTTTCCCCATAAGGGCTCTGAACTATTTCTTTTTCTCTACTCATTGATTTTTGGCAAGCTATAAAAGAATGCTGCAAATTATTGAGCAAAATCAGTGATTGATTGGTACTTTATTGCTAGTACATGTACAGCAGGCATCATGCAATGTAAATTTATTGTACCAATTTATCACCATGCAGTTTTCCAGTTTACAATCTGTTTTCCCCATTTTTCTATCTGTACGTCATTCCATGAGTGCATCTTCACTGATGCAAGTACAGCAGTAATCATGGAGTGTGTGTTCTACTGTATACCAATTTATCACCAGTTATCAAATTTACAATCAGTTTTCATCATTTTGAATTTAGTCGTACAGCAGTCATCATGGAATATAAGTTTACTAAACCAAGTAATCGCCAATTTTCCAGTTTACGATGAGCTTTTATCACCAGTTTTCCGGTTTACAATGAGTTTTCGCCATTTTGCATTCAGTATTTTTCCTTGAGGGCATCTTTATGAATTCAGTTGATTATTTTGTTGCAAGTTTAACATGAGTCATCATGGAATATGAGCTTATTATACTAGTATTCTAGTTTACAATGTTTACAACAAAGTTTACAAGGTTTTTTTATGAGGACTTTACTGATGAATGCATTTGACTACTACTTCAGACTACTACTACGTCATGAAATTTACATCAAGGTCATGGAATATTTGACTGATTGATTCACAAAATAAAAATTTGGGTTAAATTCATCATTTGTCATCGCCTATGGCTTGATTTGGCCAATGATCATTTCCTCACTGTGGTAGAGAATCTTTCTGAAAATCACTGTTTAGTGATTTCGTATATACGGTCCTATTGATGTGGACGTTGGACAAATGCTTGCATTGGGAAATCTAGCCAAAGCTCCAAAGCCTAGATGTTTATGTCGTCTTAAATTGCTTGACCCGTTTATTGATTATTCGAGTACCAGTTGAATCGGTTAAAGCGCTCACCTGATTACTTTTCCATTATGTTGTCATGGCTACCGCTGGAGCATGGCTGCCAACCATGCTCTGATGAAATTCATAACCCAGAATCCTGGAGATGGCGAGTGACGCATTTATAGGATCTTCGCAACCATTGCTTATGAATAAATAACGATCCCTGTCGTGCCTGAAACGCAATTTGTTTTGATTTGCTTATTTACTCCCGTCTGGAAGTGCTCACGAATGTCTGGCAAAAAACGAGGATTGCTCGATCCCAGCTCTTGTCACTTTTTTCAAAAAAAATATTTTTTTTTCGAGAAAGTGTGCTGGATGGCTGCCTGGCTGCTTCTCAGACCTTTGAGACTCACGAATTTGGGCTTTGTTGCGATTGAAGGCTCCTTAAAACTGTTTAAGGGCAAATTCGAGTTTATTGGCCACCGCTGTGCGGTGCTTATGGTAGCTGTTTATTTCGTGGAAAATCCTGGAGCTGCTTAATGGATGATTCTGAATGGGAAACGGCAAAAGTTTCCAAAGAAAAATTTGAATCTGCAAAAGTTTCCAAAGAAAAATTTCAATCGTCAAAAGTTTTCCAATACAAAATGAGAAATTGCACAAATTCAAAATATAAAATGGCATAGGCCTACTGCAAAGCCCTCTACGTAAAATGACAGAGAGCAACAGTTTCCCTTAAAAAATGGGAACTGCAAAGGTTTTCAATGCAATGTGGAAAAATGCAAAAAAACGTGCAATGAAAATGATAAATTACATGCAAATTTTAAAAATGTGAACGTAAATAATACAAAATTGGAAACTGCAATAGTTTTTAATAAAAAATGAGAAATTACAACGTTTTCCAATGCAAATTGAGAAACTGCAAAAAATTTGCAGTGTAAAATGGGAATCTGCAAAAGTTTCCAATGCGAAATGGAATTCTGCAAAAATTTCGAATAGAAATTTATAAATTGCAAATTTTTCCAATGCACATTGAGGAACTGCAAAGGTTTCCAACCGAAATTCAGAAATTGCATAGGTCTCCAATGCAAAAATGGAACATTACAATGGTTTCCAAGGCGAAATTGTAGACTGCAAAAGTTCTCAACGCAAAACGGTCGCCCATGCAAAATCGCAGACAGCAAAAGTTCCCATGCAATATGGGGAACTGCAATGTTACAAATGAAGAAAATGGGAAACTGCGAAAGTTCAGTTTCCCAAGCAATATGGGGAACTGCAAATTTTCCATATGCAAAGTGGGAAATTTCATATGTTGCAAAAATCTTCTGGTACTAAGGTGGGTTGGCAGAGTTGAGATTTGCTTGTGAAGATGACTGCTATAAGTTTGATTTGGTATCGTCGAAACTAATTTCTGAAATTTGTTTTCGTCATAAGTTGAGCCAATCCTTGTTCCTGTATGGAGTCTAGGGGTGTGGTTGTTGAATTTCGATAACATCTCAATTACCCCAGATTGCTGCCTGCTGCATGGGATAATAGTGAAAGTCCAGTCATACTTAACTTCGAATGCATAACACATTTGCAGTTCAATGTATAATACAACATCGTAATATGCATGGCATATTATTGGTAAACTTGAGCTGTCATCTTTGAGAACCTAGCTGACTATTTTTCCACTTTTGGCTTCTCTTAGAAAGCTGTTAGCTTGCGAAACGAACTCGACAAGAGTGAGTGCATTTCTGCGAGCTTATGGCTATATGGTTGGCCATCGAGATGTCTGCTCTACAGGTTTTCAATCTTAACAATAGGTTAGCCCAAATTTTCTTGGTTTTTGAAACCCTTTGCCTCACAAACTGGTTTAGACTTTCTATTGGCGATGACACGACATAAAACAACCAGCGCTACAACAATAACAGTTCCATCTCCAAATCACCCTTAGTTCAACCTGAAAACAAAGTATACTGTATTTTTTTTCTTGGAACGCAGGCGGCCATCCATGGTATATGACGAGCGAATTAAACCACCTGCTTTCTTGGCTTCAAGTTGGATTTTTGGTACTTTAGTCAGGTTTCTTTTTGTCAGCAACGGTGGTGCTTGTCAGGTTTCCATTTTTGTGCATTGACCAACAAGTGTTAAGTTTAGGTGTGGATGAAACTACCTGTGCTCCTGCTGGGCCTGTTTGCTGAAAATTGAACTGAGACTCCTAAATTTGACTCAATTGCACCAGTTTTTCAAGCGTGAAATTTTGAGATTTTGAGGTCAAGAAGGTCACTTAATTCATGCATTATTTGTTGTACTGCACCGAATGACAATGTGCCCTGCAGCTAACCTTCAGCGCCATCTATGGCATCGTGCCTGAAATAATTGCATGCACAAAACAGTTGTTTGGTTGCGTAACATGACCTTAATCCATACATTGCAAGACGTCGACAGAATTTACGGACAGGAGATGATTTGCAGTGTTGGAAGGCAATTAACTTCATCTTCCAAAAAATCTCCAGATTTTAAGTTTCAACCATTAGGGTGTGGTTTAATTGCATACAGACTTTTTGCTCCAACATTGCTGGAGCAAATCGAATGAATGGTAAATTTCCCTTAGTGAAGGTTCAAAACTTGTGTCGAGTCAATTCCAGGAGGAATTGGTGCTGTGTCAGCGATCCCACAGATCTGGAAAATCTTGTAATTGTCAGGGAAATTGGAAAAGTTAGGGAAATGCAACAAATCAATAATACATTTTACTTGTACGAGTCATGTAAGGAATTCAATATTGATTGTTTAACACGAATGATTGAAATATTAGTTAACACAAAAATGAAGAGGTGACAAGCAATTCTATGGAAGTAATTAATAATAAAATTGTCAATTTGAAAAATTAAATTTGCTGTGTCCCAGTTAAAAATGTGTTCTAGGACAAATACCTGATTATAAGCTTACATAATAAGCAATAAAAATAGCATTCCTTACATGGCTTATGTCATGTTTTGCGGTTTTAGTGGCCAGAGTGGTCAGGGAAATGGGTTATTAAAGCTGGAAAAGTCAGGGAGTTGAAAATTTCATCTCTGGGAGAACCCTGTTTTACTGCCTTTCAGCTAGCAACGAATCAAATGCAAAGAAAAATGAATGAAACTTGCTCCTTGTTGGAACTTGGTTGTATTGATTACAACATCTACTTCCAACATACAAAACGGCATGATAATTCCGTGAAATCCAATCCATGATATACTGCATGCTTGAAGTGGTGCAGAACCAATCATGAACGAATATGGTTTCTTCCTCGTTACCGTAATCGTTTCTGAATTATCACACCGTTATACGAGGGTTTAATTGGCGGTAATTTCGCACCATTCGACCATCAAACCCAACGATTCCTCAAATTTTTCTCTCGAATGATTACCTTTGCATGAAGTTATGCATAACACGATCAGCATATGGAACTAAGCTCCTTTCACTTGATGGCAAATTTCAAAATTGCTTTCTAGTGGTTTGGGATGAGAAATGCTCATTTAGTAAGAAGATAATAAGTTTTTTTTCTGCATTGGTGGGCATGGTTTGCGGTCATGGCTATGCATCCACTTCTCGTTTTTAGGGCTGTGGTTGTTCAATTGATGAATGACACACCTAATTTTCTGCTGAATGTGTTACGTGCATGAATTTTATAAGCCGATTGTCGTTATCGCTAATGAAAATACTCAAGCCAGTGTCGCACTTGCAGTGTGACAGTTTGCGATGAGCAAAAAGTTGGCACACCCTCCAAGTTTTGCTTCAATTAATTGCAAATAAGCTTGTTTATGACATGCGGAAACTCACGACACTACATTAGGTTTTGGCACATTTCATTTCCTTTCAGAACGAGGGACTGCCAATACTATACATGTAGCTATAATGTTAAGATTTCGAAGGCTGTCTTTCTCCAGGGTTCCCAAAGAACCTGGGAAACCTGGGAAAGTCAGGAAAATTTGGAAAAAAAATTCAAAAAGTTAGGGGATTTCCTAACGTTAAATTATAGTTGCAGTCCAGAATGTATTTCATATGTGATTATGGCACGTATCGTGGTTTTTAAGTGAAGTTGCCCTTTGAATAATGAAAGAAAATCCCAATATGGCGGATTGATTCCTTGGTTTGATTACGACAATGTGGACATTTTCGAATAATAATTCTAAGTTTCCTCACGCTCCTAATGCAAAATCTAGATTAAAAAGTGGATTCCTAGATATAACTTACTGGTGTGTGACTTAGATACTAATTGAAAAATTATTTTGCCCTAATTAACTACCATGTTAATTAAATGCATCACAATCAAGAGCAGACTTTTTACTTTATATTGGTAGAAGGAGAACTCTAAAGGTCAGCGGAAAATACAAATTTAAACCTGGGAAAGTCACGGGCTTTTGTCACAAAAGCTGTGGGAGCCCTGTTTCTCAGGCCATGGTGTTCATTATGGTGGCGCCACCTGGAAGCCATCCGCGCTCACAGCACGCAAATGTGAGTCGCCTGTAGAAAGTAGTCCCACAATATCGCTATAAACAAGCTATAATAGGCGTTGTGAATTTCAACTCATCCAAAAACATGTTTTCACGCAAGAAACACTCTTCAATTCATTGTTGCTTTGGAGGTACATGTGGCAGCACCATAGCTATTACCATAACACGGGAAGGACTATGTTGATAGACCTAGATAGACTGGTTGATAGTAGCTGGACGTATCTGGCACGGCCAATACAAGTGTTTGCTGTTTGAAGAGACAGGTTGCGTGGGTGGTGAAATTTCCGAATCATAACCCGTGATTTCGTGTTTACTCCCTTGCCTGAGGACGACATAACCTTGCACTTCCTGGACTTGCAAATAGTTACCTGTTGCGTTGCAATCTCTTTTGGATAAATACAAATATATGCGAAAGTGCTATACTTGAGATGATTCATGCCAGTTTAATATTTTTTTTCGAAGCTTTTGAGTAAACCGTGACGCACTCAATTAAGGAACAGTAACTGATAAGTTGACCTTAATTCACACGTTTCAGGGTTTCAGCAGAATAATGCTGTAGTTGCATGGTGAAGAGAGTAATGGTAACATTACCAGGCAAGGCCATAGAATTTATTAGCTTCGTTAGCTTCCTTGTTTAGCAAAACCCACTGATTTGAACATTATCGAGCATTGGTGTAAGACAGGCCTACATGTTTCTTACTTCAACATCTCTAAAGCAACTCTTAGAAGGCATGATAAATGAAAGTTATAAAATTTTATTAGGGATTGTTCAAAACTTGTTCGAGGCAATTCCATCATGTAAGGAATTAGTGTTATTGAGGGTAAAAACACCCAAGGCAATAATTATTTCAGGGTTCTACAGATATGGAAAATTTGGAATTGTCAGGGAACTTGGAAATGCCGGGAAAAGTCCTGGAAAATGGAGCTACTTTGAACAAATCAGGGAAGCTGGATTTTGATCAAGTGACATATGCCACATTTTTTTGCATTTAGTGATCAATTTATATTATTAGAATATGGTAATGGAAAATTGTTTTAAAACCTGGAATAGTCAGGGCAAAGTCAGGGAAGTTGAAAATTTCGTCTCTGGTTAAATCCTGTAGTGAAATATACATACATGTATATTCTGGAACAGGACGTCCAATAGGGTGAGAGGAAGGATAAGGTCGTCCAATTCAACTAAAATGTTGATGCAAAGAGCTTCTGGTGATAGAGCCAGGTGGAAATGGGATGAATTTGTCATCACTTGTGACATTTTCTCATTTCAATAGGTAGCCTATACATGTATTGCTGAAACAGCGTGATCACCATTACATTAAGGTATAAACTTGAAGCCATCAATGATTGTGCTCGAGCCCCTGGAGAGTTGAAAATGATGCGGATGTTTGAATTTCGAGGTTAATGTCGACATATGGCGCAGGCCATGCGTGTCTGTAAATCGATGAAACCGTAATTTGCATCGAGTGGTTTTGTACCGAAAAGTGCCAAAGATTTGTCTCCCCCCCCACGACTCCGTACAAATTCCATGCTCTGTCAAACTCCGCCGGAATACCGAAAGGTGTCGCATGGCGCTGTTGCTTCATTACGCGAGTATGTAATTATCGATTTCTCGTCGCGCCTTTAATTTAAAACGCATTGGGCTTGCTCAGCTGGATAATTTGAGTTAGATAAGGAATCGTTGGTGCTGAAAGCGAGCGATGTGAAGCTATGATTAATAATTTCGAGAGGTTGGTCATCTGTGGGGCAATTTTGTTATCGGATGCACTTGTACACTGTACGCTGTCTTATGAAAGCGTGAATTGGTAGGGATTCTCAGCGAATGCAGCGCCATCTGGTTGACTCGAGAAAGTGAGTTTCACCTTAAAACGCCTCCACCCTTCAGAGTAGGTCACGCCTAGATGCAAAGTCGAGTCTGTTTCGACATGTCATGGACTGTTGCGTGACTGTATCGCGACAAAGTCCGGTGTCTCACGACTATTCCTATGCCAGAACCACCTGTTTTGCGCCCCACTCGAATCCCACGCACTGTAGGCCTAGGTTATAATCAGATGTCCCTTTGGAATCCTTCGTAGGCCACGTAACCATCAGGAACAAAGTTGAGCGACAAATGACAATGCATCGGGACATTTGCGTGATTTTTGGGTCTCGGTTATCTATAATCATTGTTGATCATCATGGTACTCCATTGCTATTGGTGTGACGTTGCCCTTGTTTGGAGTTGGTAAATAGTGTGCAACTACTGGGTCGTGGACTGTCTCGCAACACGCCCACATAAGGATTTTCATTTTCAAATGGGATGCAAATAGTCAAATGGGTTTTGTGTCCCATTTCGTTTGGATAAGCAAAAGTTTTGAAGCTGTCTCTAGACATCGGAATGCGGCTAGATACAGTCGCGCAACAGTCTCCAGACTCAAGCTGGACATGTCCCGACACATGTCGTGCGACGTTGTGTTGTACGTCGAGGTGTGTACTGGGCTTGACATTGCATGGTCTACGTGTTCAAGTCCTTTCTGTAGGCACGTCAGAATAATTATGTTGAACATGAGTTACACAACTAAAAAACTGTCAATTTACAGTTCATGGGGAAAAACACATTGAGACCCCATAGTTTCTGCAGGAATTAATGGCTGGTGTGTCACTTCTGAAACCAATGGTAAATTGGTTGTCTGGAAAATCGCCAATTTGTGAGTTTAACGTTTAGTAATTCTGAGTACATGTGGTCCCTGGTTTACATCACATTTGCATATTAATTGTGCACATATACCGATACAGTCTCGCATCTGTCCCAGAAACACTAGACAGTTCCTATGCATGACTCGCGACTTTGTATCTAATAGTTGTACCCTAGTTTGCCACATTCTTAAAACAGTCACAACATTAGGATTTTTTGCACCGAATTCCTCGTCTATAGCCATACTAATAGTTGAGCGAAATGGCAATGTTTAAACTTAAAGGCATGGTTTATGTTGTTGCATTTCTTGCGCTGTGACGTTGAAGTGGCGCATCCTCCACTTTTTTCACGTCCTTCACGTTTTTCAAGGCAGCTGCAACTAAATTAATTGAAGCAGGCACGATTCTGATGACATACTTAAATTTTAAACACGCTTATGCCGCGATAAGGGCGGCCACACCATCCCCCTTTTTTCACAATTGCAGATTTGCAGTGCTGGGTGTAGGCCTAATATTCAGGATCAATGAAGCCAAAGAGAACCTCCCAAGATGGCGGCCAATTTCGAAACTGTTGTTCCTGCTTTAATTGAGAGACAAGTGCTGAGTGATGAGCACTTGAACCAATCGATCAAAGCGTTCAGATTACACCAGTTTTCACACGCAATGGCCGCAGCATCAGAATTAACAGGTCGAATTAATACCTCAAGGTGAATCCTGCAAAAAATTGAATGTTGGATTTGGATAATGTTCAAATTTTGGGTGATGTCACTTATGTACATACGCGCATCTGATTCATGACGAGAAGCTCATATTGACTAAATCGCTTTTTCAGTAGCAAACATGCATTCCCACTTGATGTCGTAGAAAATTCTGTGTTCAAGCTAACTGAAACTGATGTGTAGTGAATATTGTGATATCTCATATTTGTCGAAAACTTCATAAACTCCCTAAGTGGGACGTCTTTTAGAATGCACCATAGGTGTCCCACATTGAGAGGTTTCACTGTACGTGTATGAAGTGAACTCAGCTGCGACCTCGATTGGTGCAAACTATAGTAGAACCTCTATAGTAGAAAACTGGTCAACATTTGGGATGAGGCTTGTACTGCGACAGTATTTCAATTCCGTTAGCTGCATGTACATGTACCCTGCTGCATGTACTTAATTTTACAGTAATCATTCATCATTCATGAATAATGTTACTACAATTGTCATAGTACACGTACCAGTATTGTGAATGTGCTGCAAATTTATCCAGCAGTTACACGTACAGTACAGCAGGGGTACTGAAGGGGTTCAAAATGAACTCTTGTACCTTTATAGAGACAGTTAGTGTTCAGGGGTGTACAGTATACGTTTTGCAAGCAGCCAATAAATTTAAGCATCCATAACTTTACATGCTGAGTCCATGCGTGTTGGTCAACATACAGAGACTAAATTACTTTTGTGTGTCATAGTTCAAGTGGTCCACATACAACATACAGAGGTGCAGGAGGTCAATATGGAATTCCGATCAGTTAAAATGTAATCAACATATTGAAGTGGTCAGCTTGGAGAGGTGGTCAACTTTGGAGGTTCTACTGTACTAATTGACGCTGTTTTTGCCAGGCAGGAAAAATGTATTCCTGGAGAGAGTTGGAATGCACTCGCGTTTTTGCATTTTTGCATTCGAAAAGCATGGTTCTTGATTAGGCATCATTCATCGCCTCAAAACCAAACCCACTTGAAAGGCATCCCCGTGGTGAAAAAGTGAAGCGTGGCTGTCATCTTGAAACCGCTTTGTTGAGCGTCTCCACACACTTGCATGGGGATGATTTCACTAAGCCAAAGCTCATCCAGTCTGACAGTTTGTACTCAAGGATACTTTCACGGCCCAGTACATAACAAACAGCCGCTGGTGGACCAGTTTCCATGGCTGCCATAGCCAAACTGACGAAAACAAGCACCTGCAGACATGTATCTCGTTTTAATTGGTTGTCATTGGAAGTTAGCCTTTCGATATAAATTATCCGGACTTGACCTGCCGCCAGTCTGGTCAGTCTGGACACCTGCTAATTTGGTTGTTTACGGCCCGTTATCCCCTTCTATTTTTCATAATTTATCGCACTTGGCAAATTGTTTGTCCAATTTACTTTCGTCCATGGGTTTTGGCCGCCATTTTTGTTCCATGGTGCACAGACTTTTACGTGAGCAACTACTTGCTTCAGGTTACTCATATTTTGCGGGCTTATTTGTTTGACTTTACCTAAATGCTATCATCAAACAGACCTCTTTAATTAAATCGGTGGTTATTACTGGTTTTATCGATAGTTGCAGTTGGAAACCTGTTTTCTTAGATTCACGAATTTGAGAAACCAGCACCATCTGCCCTATTTTCAGGGAAATTGACAGGGAAATTGACAGGGAAATCACCATAGGTTAAACTTTATTTAATCTTATTAGCTTCTTAACTGGTGTGATAACAAGCGGTTTGTGACGCCAAGACGTTATTTTGGAACACAAAAATAAATGATAGACCTTTTCGTGGTGTAGATGAGGATCTGAATTTCTATTCGCTGTCCACAGGCATTTTTTTCGACGTGATAGCACCTAATTAATCGCTAATTAGCCGTTGTGGTGTTTTCCTGTATTGTCCTTGGTTTCATTAAATGGCTGGTGACTTCATTATTAACTAGTTGTCGCTGCAGTCATGATGAGTTTTCCTTATTGCCAGAATCGTCCCCTAATTTATTTAATTTACTCCGCTAATTAACGATAATTGTTTTAATTAAGGTCGGGCTTGGTGTTCTGACCAGACCTGTTTTTTATGCAAGGAAATGAGGAAACTTGGACCAAAACAGGAACCAACCTGGAAATCTCAGGGAATTTTAAATGCACCCTGAAAAACCTCTGGAAATTTGAAGTGAAACTTGGAGTTTTTCAGTATCAGTAGTTTTGCCAATGTTTTTGTCAAAAAATTCGTTCTCTGATGAATGGTTTTGTCAAACACATTGGATGCTCATGGAAATTGGGCTATATAATTCCCCACTTTTGGTTTAGTTTTTTTTAAAAATATCGCCTACGGCGTTCAAAACAGTATTAATCTTTCTGGTCATTTTTACAAATTCACATAAATCGGCAATTAATCGAGCACAGAAAGCCTCCTTTTAAATTTCTGTTTTTCCTTCATATTTTATGAAAATATTCTTCGAAAAATGCACAAAATGAATCCATTCTGGAAAGTTCATCAAGTTTTACCTATGGCATTCTCTTAAATAATGTTTCAAGCAGAAGTTTAATATAAATGTGGACTGAAACCCACCAAAGTTGTAATAAAAAATAATTAAAAATCCTCGAATTGGTTTCAAGTAGCAAAAACCGAATCTGCTCCCCACAAGGTTTGAAAATCAATTGGACCTGGAAGAATACGATCCTGGAAAACTCTGATAATTTTGTTTTGTTCATTGATGTTAGATTTTGTGTTGGTCAGGGCTGGGAGGGTGGATACAAATGGGGAATTGGGATACATTTTGATATGTCGGATACAAAATAGCTATTTTCGGGCAAATTGGATACGAATGATTTCTGTGAGCCTTGCACGGCATTAATTCAAACAAAATTTCACCATAATAATAAAGCACAATCATCTCGTGACACCAGGTAAGAACACTTTAGATTACAATTTTGAGACTTATAGTGCCATAGACCTACATTCAGATACCAATGTGAATATTGAAGATACAGTTTGGATACAAATCAGTCTTGGTTGATACATTTTGGTGGATATGCAATTGAATTTTGGATATAAATCAGTCTTGGTTGATACATTTTGGTGGGTATGCAGTTGTATTTTGGATACAAATCAGTCTTGGTTGATACATTTTGGTGGATATATTTTGGATACAACCATTCTTTGGTGGATATATTTTGGATTCAAATCAGCCTTTTGGTGGATACATTTTGGCTACAATTTTGTTTAGACCCACTCCCATCCATGTGTTTTGTTTTTCTATGAAATTGGTGTTCTTGAGAAGAATACTTTTGCGCTTAGTTATTCCAGTAGTGGATGTTGCCTGCAGTTCCCGCTTCATTGCCGCGGCGCTTATCGTCATTGACGGTGTGCCATCATTCCCTTCCATTGATAAATTTCTTCTGGAATGATGCCATGATGGCGCCATTAATGGCCTCTTCTATACAGGAAACCTGGGGCATTATCTGCGTGATGGCGATTTTGAATCTGCTCGTTTGTCAGGGAAGCTACTTGGCTCGTATTTTTATTTCCAAGTTATTATCGCAAATGTGATTACCACTTGAGCCATTGGCGACATTAAGCCATGGATTGATCGATTGCTTTTGCCATTTTCCACGCCCTGGCCCCCAATGGCCTGGTCCCTACAGTGTCCACAAAGCCTTGTCATGTCACATGAAAGGGTCGTAAAGGCAAATTAAGAAAATGTCGTTAAGAATTCGGATGTTTATGATATTGACTCAACACTTGGGCGAAATTAATAAATACTGCGCATTGGAATTAAGTTTACATGCTGACTTTAAACTTAACTTAAACCAAGGATCTTAGCTAAAGTCATGCATGTAAACGTATGACCTATTTTAACTTGATTTGAGATTCTGCATGGGGTGGTTTGACTTCAGACACTCAAATTAAGTAAGTTAATCTAAGTCGCAAGTGCAGGGTGTCTACTGGGCTATATACTAAATGGGGAAATATACTAGAACGTTTTCTTGATACTAGACATTTTTCAGTTAATTTTTTGTGAAAACGCCCTACTAATTGAACCCTATCACACCCACAATTCGCTATTTCTTACAAATTTTAAACAATTTCGTCGATGACGTTACCTTATTTTTAATTTCATGTAAAAGTCTTAAGCAAAATTAACAGGAGACGAAAACGTGACTTCCTGTTTCTTGTGTCTGTGGTAACTCTAAAACCAGATGCAGGTAATCTCCCCGTTAACGTAGCTTCCAGACTTGTCCGCAAGGGGGCTACGACTATTTTTCCTGATATCTGATTGGCTTATATTTTCTCTGCGTTAGTACAAGTATTTGCTGCATCTGGATTTAGTAAACTCAGGTAGACCACCCCTAGGTGTCACTTAGATGTGGTCATGTAAACCCACATCTTAATTGATCTATAAATGACTTGGTTTAAGTTTGCTTTATTCTTAGCTTATGTTAACTTTGTGTTCTTGTAAACAAAGTGATGAATTCGTGGTTTTTCACTCTGTAGAGAATTTAAAAACGCAGAAATTACTTACAGACTTAATTACTTTTGCTGTTTACGATGTACAGTACAAAATACGGCACTAGTACATTAACTCATAAATAACCTATGAATGATTTGCCAAAATGAAACCGTATGATCCCACTTAAAGACAGTTTAATGTCTCAGAAAATCGACAAACCATTACATTAGTTGTCTTTTAGTTTTTCGTCAACAACTTTTTGGAATGAAAACTAGAGATCATGCAGGTCAAATGTAATGTCGTATTTTTAGATTTTCTGTTTTCTGCGCACTTATCGACATTAATTTATGTAATGGTTCCTGCGTTTAAAATTGTTCTGGGACTTGGTTGTCATATTATCTACTTCAGTAATATTGCTAAGGAATCCAACTCCTCAGTCCACAAAGGTGTGTTGGACTTTTATTGGATTTCAGCTGTTGCGTGACAGTGTGACCTTTAAAAACCGCTTTATTGAATTTGTTTGCTCCTAACGTAATTATGGCAGTGCACACTGTATTGCACGAAATGGCTTCCAGCTCATGTTTGACATGTTCTTTACTTTCATCTAGTTGTACGTGCAATTTTTAAAATTGAGCTAACGGAGTTACCCTCATCGTGTGGTTATAATTGCAGTCGCCATCTAGGAGCCAGTTTACTACATTAATTTTTGTCGAATATTGTCCAAACCTTGTGATACCCCAGTTGTGATGGTCTAAAAGCTTTGCAAATCAAGTAATTCCTATACTTCCTATTCATGTATTTTTGAGCTAGTCTTGTATATTCCTATATTTCTGGGAAAAGCCCTATATTTGACTACAAACTGCTGTGGCAAAGAAAAATATGGCACATACTGTAGGCCTACGTGTACTGGCTAATATTTCTCATCTGAGATTTGGTTTTAATTACTGTTAAATATATAATTTCTGGTCTAGTTTTGCCTTTAAAAAGTTGCCTGCGACATTCTCGCGATTATTAATATTTCTACGAATGTGTCAAAATGCATTAATTTACAACTAAAGTATTTTTAATTTGCCTTTGACCTTCTCTTAAATGTTGATATTTACACCCATACGATTTATTTTAGAAAAGCAAGCTAAAATCCATCATTTGTGGTCTAGTTTTTGTAAAAATGTATTATTTTTAACAAATTTCCAAACAGCATTCTCCTGAATATTAATATTTCCAAGAATATCTGAAGTTTTTTTTTAATTTTCGCAAACGACGTTCATCAGATATTTGCATGTGAGGAAATGTGAAAATTTCTATACCAACTGGCCACATGCTTTGAGCATTTATACATGTAATTCAAAAGTAGAAAATACTCTAAACTGCACTATGTTACTGATTTTTTAAAAAAAAACCTATATCTATAATTCCTTTTTTTCTCTCCTATATTCCTATATTATTCCACTTCTGTACTGCTTGACAGGCTGAAAAGTGTATTTCCCCAAATCATGAGAATAATTAGTTCTGCATGCAACTCTTGTTTCGAAAGGAAATTTTAAGGAATAATTTCACGGACATTATTTTTAAACCTTTTGAGTTATTAACTTATTACTGTGATTTAAAAATTGTTCAGGAAAGCACAAAATGTGCAGGGAATAATAAATCGGTTCATTTGAAGTTTCAGCCGGCGCCGGTGGTCGAGTGGTAGCGCACTGCATGGCTTCTCGACCCAAGCTATGCGGGTTCGCATCCCGGCCGAGGTCGGTGGGAAAATTTCGGGCGAGCGATTTTTCCTGTGTGGCGGTCCTTTCGGATGAGAGTTTAAACCGAGGTCCCGTGCGGATGAAAATTCCACACACAAACAAACAAACAATTTGAAGAAACTCGTTTGGTCATCGGAAATTTGAACCAAACCTACAGGTTGCGAGGCCTTTTCAGTATTTTCGATTTAATGACCAATCTAATTACGGTGAGCTAATTTGCCAGCTTTGTTGGGGATTTGATTGCATCGAAACCATGCCTAGCATCAATATACTGTATGCAAGCGAAATAATGAACTGGCCTTTATGTCCATTTTGCCCCTTCCTATTCATGCCCATTCAATGAGGACAGTTGACCTCGTATGACATCCATGTTGTACCTTTTTCAAGGTTACATGTAATTCAACTCTGGACAAGCTGATGTGCCTCTGGATTGAGATTAAATTTCTAATTTTTCCATCAAGTGCTTTGTATGCAATTGCATGCTTGCAATTTGGATTTCTCATAAATTATTCTTCAGATGCATACAGTATGTAAATCAGCTGCATCCGCACCATTATTCTGGCCTTTATTTTTATGGCGTTGTTGTTCATTCAAGAATTGAAAACCGTGGCCTTCCTTCTTGGAAATGAAATTGCTGTTTGCTCCAAATGTTAATCGATGGATTTCGTATTCCTTTTATCCGTTTTTCGTGTCTGGCTGGTTTTTTGATGTCATTTCGAAAATCTAACTTTTATTGTTATTAATAAATATGGTATGGAAGACTGGCCGTCTGGAAAATCTGGAAAAGTCAGGGAAGTTCATATAATGTCTGGAAATTTGGTGTGGCTCGACGATTTATATTGGAACGTTTGTGAATTAAAGAAACAATAAGAAAGCTGTAATGTAGGCTATCTACTTTGCCATCTACTTTTTTAAAATAAACTGTTTCGCATATACAGTATGAATAAGGCGTTATCATCATCATTAATAGTTTCCAATATTTCTTTTGAAAATCCTTTAAAATTGACCTAAAATTCATTATTTCTGCCTTTTTTAATTTCGCTTGCGTCTTACCTATTGATAAATACGATAGTTGGTAACTATCATATTTTTATCTGTAGGGAATTTTTGCAAGTGGTTTCAACAAGAAATGTTCACATGATTATTAATATATATTATTTTACTTTCGATACACTAAAATTTCACTATTTCTTTTAAGTTTTCAAAAATTTCACCAACAGTATTCCATGCAGTAATTACCAATACATGTATTATTATTTCTTTGAACACAATTGTGGGCTAAAACCCGTCATTTCGTGAATCTTGGGTTTCTAAAATTTCCGCCAAATTGCATTTGAAAAGTGCCCGTAATTTCCACTCTGATCTGTCTTTTGCCATGATTTTAACACCAAATTGATTTCGACGCAAAAAAAAATTATGAATTCAACACAAATACAGCTTGCAGATGGATTGATGACTCTCAATGATTAAAATGTAATAATCTAAACACAATGACAGGACTTCTGAGGTAATAATATACCAAATCCGTAAAAATCGTGTTTTAAATTACTGGACATTTTCGAAAATGTCTCAAAACATGTAGGCGTCAGGGAAATTTAATGGAAGATTCGGCCCTTCACCCTGTATAGAATTCCATGCTGTGCAGACTACAACAATGTCATCATGCATTCATCCACCAACATCAGGGAATCTATTTATACTGGCACCATGGCTGCTTGGCATTTCCAGTGATCTTATTTGTCTTCTGATTCGATGGCAATTCGGTTCTTGGGTTCTTGGGAAACCGTTTTGTGGAACATTGTAAACCTTTCCTTCTGCAAATGAGCACTTAAGCCCAATTAGGCAGTCTTGATGAAAGTAAAGGAGCAGCAATAGTCCCATTATACCTCTGGTATTGATTATCATTTGCCATCATGGGATGAAAGGTTTAAGAGCCTCGATGTAATCTTTCGCATATGCCACTACAAATATCTTTAAGGTAAATAGACGATGGGCAAAATAGTATTTAAATTTGTCGTTGTGCAGCCTTATTGGCAATCGGAAACGTCAAACTGTAGTTTGTTTATTTTATTGATTTTATATTTACCAATTAAATCTGCCATACGCGCGTGTTATGAATCGTAAACCCGTTAATGGGCCTGTTTTTATTTTGTGCGGCATGACACGCATGTATGAGCCATAGTATGAGCAATTTGCATGCCTAAATAATAAATGCTTTAAACATTCCGAAATTGACATAAGATTTGTCTAAATCTGCAAGTGTACTGTATGTAGATTGAATATCCGGTCCAGCATTCTAGCAAAAATGTATTTTTTGTTTTGGCTGCTTTGCCTTGTTATACTTTAGTTAGCAAACAAGGATTTACAACCGTTCCTGTTGACGTTAGTGCAGTACGCTGCAATATCTTGGATTGATATATTGCCTTGTCAAGCTGGGTTCTGGTCTTCTCCTTGCTCCATATAAAGTTGGTAAATACGTATTATAGCGCCAATCTTTGCCCTCTATGTGGATTTGGCAAGAAATGTTCAAGTCCACTTAATCCTCATTGGGGAGTCCTTTCCAAGGCCTGGTATCTTAAATGTTTGGGGATGTTGTGGAAAATCCAAGACTTCTTACTTGTGCTGCTCATTGTTATTGAGAATGCTAAGGCCAGGACAACAGTTGCTTGATTCAATAGAGACTTGAAGTGTCAGCCTGAAATTAAGTACTTCTATCATAAAACAGGGTTCCCCCAGACCTGAAAAACCTGAAATTCTCAGGGAAAATGAAGTACTTTGAAAAAGGCAGGGACATACAACAAGTCAATAACTCGTTTTACATATGATAGGTTTTGGTTAACAAAATGAATCAAGAGATGCATGACAAAGCAACTCTTTGGATGAAATTAATGATGAATCAGGGTGTCTACCGGTCATGGAAGTCATGGATAATTCATGAAATTTACAACAAGGTAATGGAATTTTTACCTTTTCATTGGTTCACAAAATAAAAATGTGTGTTTAAATTCTTCATTTGTCACATATTTCCTCAAAAAATTTCGCCTATGGCGTGTTTTTGGCCAAAAATCATTTTGCCACTGGTAAATAATGTTTCTGAAAATTGCTATTTAGTCATGATATAAAACTTGAACTGCCTTGTATTCTATAATAGGCATGGAACAATTGTTGAAATCATGAAAAAGTCATTTAATTTGACATACCAAATCCGGTAGACACCTTGTGAATTGATAAAGATTGAAACAACTAATCAAAATTTGCTGTTTCCTTATGAAAATATGCCCTTTCTCCTGTTTATACGTATAAATAACAGGGTTTCCCTAGACCTGGAAAACCTGGAAAAGTCAGGGAAAATGCATTTATATTTTAAAAGTCAGGGAAATTCATCAAAAAATAATAGATTTTACAGAGCTAGTAATTGGTTATCACAAAAATCAGCAAATGACAAGCAGTTTTGTGGAAGTAATGTAATAAAAATGGATTTGAGCATCGAAAAGCTAATCGAAATTTGCTGTTTCCTAATGGATATTTGTGCTGTCTCTTGTTGATTTTTAATAAGCAATTAATACAGCATCCCTCACATTGGCTGATGGCATATTTGTTTGCATTTTTAGTGGTAGAGTGGTCATGGAAGTTGAAAATATCATCTTTGGGAGAACCCTGTAAAATTGTCAACATTCACACTCAGCTCAATTCTCGTAATCGAATATACCATGTTTTGAGTCAGGCCTATTGTCGATCTTGGTGAAATCATCGTTGAACAAACTATCAGAAAGCAAATCTAGATGACAAACTGTTGAGAATCCGTTCAAAATGTGGATACGACACTAGTGTCATTTGACAAGTTTGATTTCAGAGGTGGAATAATCTGTAGTTCTAAAAGAATGACTAATTGACAATGGTATCATATTTTAATATCTGCATAAAATTTAATTTCGCAGAGTGCTTATCTGGTGACGTCGTTTCCTGTTTTCGTTTTGTAGACGAGCGTCTGACGTTTACATGTAGTAGGCGTTATATGCAAACATGGTATTAGGTTTGCAAACAAAGACTTATTGTAATTGTGTCTGGTCTCACTAGGTGGCTTTGCTATCGATTGCTCCTATTTCTCACATGGCCATTGGTAGAATCTGGTTTCGGACGGCGATTAATTGCCTAGCTGATTCATGGTGCGAAATTGAGTTTTAAATATCCTCACTGAATCTTTTTTCGTGTCTCAAGCAATGTGATTCTACATGTAGAAAATAGTGAAATGCAACCTCCACCGTTGTTATTGTAATTGGAAGGATGCATTAATCTTCTCAAATTCGACCACTCCAATATCTTAATCAACATTGGCTCAGATACACTTTGGTGTTCATCTTTATAATTCGACCAATGGAGTTTCTTTAACCTTACTTAATACGTTTGAATGCTATTATTGGTCCCAATTTGATTTATAGTATGTCTGCAAATCTAAACTGCAGTTCATGCTATCTTGCAATTGCTCACTGAATAATACAGGGTGTCTGGCGGTCTATAATCTTGGATTAGTCATTGAAATAGATACGACCATGGACATTGTGAGATACGTCTGGGAAGTTTTTGGCAAGATATTTCCTGTTTAAAAAAAATTCAATTCAATTTGAGGGTTCGAAAAGCTACTAACCTTCAAGCAAGACCAAGAAGGGTTGCAGTTGCACAGAAAAATACAAAAGATATAGTTAATTGTAGTGTAGCAAATAGTTATTTTTATTTTCATGTGACTTTATTTGATAAGTCAGGGAAATTGAGTTGCAAATTTGGTATGAACCCTGGAAGAAACTTGTAATGAATAAAGCATGAAATGATTGAAATTGAAAATTTTTGACGAAAATGAAATTAAATCTAGGTTTATTGCCCGTTAGATATTAATTACCCCTGAATTTGGATCATAGCATTCTCTGTAATCATGCTTTGTCATATTGGGGGTTTTGGGCAAGTAAAACCTTGGTGTATTTGTCAGGAGATGTGGAAAAATGTCTAGGAAAGTCATAGAAATTGGAGTGTGGACTTCCCCCAGACCTGGACAAGTCAGGGAAAATTGATTTTCTTTTAATACAGTCTGGGAAATTCATAGCTATAGTTATTGGTGAGCACAAAAGAAATTTTAAAAGAAACTGCTCTTAATTTGATGTTTTCTTGTGACCGATGTAGTATTTGTGTCATATTTTTGCATTTTCACTAATCACGGAGATCAGGAAAAGTCAGGAAAATTGAAAATGAAGTCTCGGGGAGAACCCTGGACTTCGTCAGACACCCTGGTAATATTCGTCATATCAATGGTGCCAACACTGATTCGGGGTCAATTGATCTTCTGTATTGGTAATGGTAGCAGTCCTCAACATGGGCGTTGTGGCCAAGCATTTTCTCCCTAAATGTAACCATGATTTTCTTGGCGTCTTTTCCTGCCTTCTCCATCTTTTCTCAGTTCATTAGTAATTGGACTGTTACCAACGATGGCATCTGATACATGTAGCTGGCGATGGAATCTTCATCAACCGACTTTCTGGTATATAATGTCAGCCATGACCCGCTTGGGATTCCATCAGTCGTTTGCAGAATTTTTTTCTTCCAACGTAATATCTCGTTAAGGGCGCTTGCGCAATGGCCAATCAAGCTCTTATTCCTCCCGACCCCTGGAGAATCTTCTTTTTGCTCTCTTGTAAAATCATGCCTGTTTGTGCACTGCCATGGCAGCGTTTTTTTTTTTTGCCCAACAACTAACGAAGAGGGCTTGATGGTGGTGCCGCCAAGACGGCAATTGGCGGAAAATAGTGGAAAACTGGCAGTATTTTGTTACTAGGCAACTGTTCTGTTGTGCACTCAAATTTACCATCAGATCCGGCTATTTTCTGCGCCCAGCCGTAATTTCTGGAGGGTTTTGGCTCTGCGCCTCTGCAAGACCTCGAAGACTGCATGTGATGCGTTTGTTCCGTGATTGAGCAGCGGTCAATAGCCCTGCTTGTGGATGACAGCCTTGTTCTACAAGCATTTATTGCTGCGCAACCTTCCGGTTTGCGACGATGTTTCCTTTTCGACACCAGTTTGCTTTTCCTGCGCCTACCATTAAAGACGAAGCTGTGACGAATGGATGACAGGTGCTTTTCGTCCCCTGAATTTAACCTGTCGCAACCCTGGGGCAACGACTAATTTTTTCTGATCGTGTTGATGACATTGAATCTGAATCATTCGTGTGTGTCTGGCGAAATCAACTGCTATTGCATGGCAAGTTGATCATTGGTTGTTTACCAATATCGTTTTCTGCCAAATGAGAAGGCATTTCATAGGGTGGAAAACCTGGAAAAGTCAGGGAAATTGATTTGGTCTGGAAATGTCAGAGAAATTTGCCTCGTGGCTGGAAATTTTATGGGACAATTTATTCTCGATTTTGAATTACTCATTTGTTAATGTTTGTATTAAGTATTTTATTTGCTTTGGATACATTAAAATTTTGACGGGAGCATAAACACTATGCAAATAGATTAATGACTCCAAGGATTTTAAGAGGTAGGCAAAACACACGGCTTTACCCTATTTGATTTGAAGCTGGTATTAGATCGAAAAAAAAGCTTGATTAAAAAGAAAATTGTCTCAAGCTTGATTCAAGCTTTGGCTAGTCACCCTGATTCCAAATTCTAATGCTGTGCCATTAAAGGAATGGGGCGAGTGTGAAAAATGTGAAAAATTCATTGGCAATGAATTTCACAATAAATCCAGCTTCATAAAAAACGTACATAAATTTGATTATTTCATCATTTTTTAAAATTGACAGCGGCGCTCTTTTGAAGACTAATATTTATAATTAGAATGTTTCAAATAATGCATTGCCGTAAAAAATCATTTCCATGAAAATACGCTTGAAATCCATTTTTGGTCGAATCTACGGCGTTGTCTTAAATATTGATATTAAATGTTACACCATGCATTTTTATTTTTTGGAAAAAGCAAGCTGAAATCCATTTTTTTGTGGTCTAGTTTTGTAAGAAAAAATTAGTATTTACCTATGGCGTTGTCAATATTTTTATTGTAGGTGGGTCGTGTCATGTAGTTTGAGATGTACTGGTATACATGTAGCTCTTGAAAGTTTTTTTTTCAAAATATTGCGGAAAAAATGAGAAATATTATATGAAAAAATGTGAAAAAATGAGAAATATAATATGAAAAAATGTGAAAAAATAAGAAATATAATGTGAAAAAATGCGAAAAAACTACAGATAATTGCATGTGAAATAGAATATGAAAAATATCAAACACTTTGAATGTGAAAAAATGTGAAAAATTGTTTACCAACTGCATGCCTGCATTACAGAGTGTCACTTGTCATGGAAGTCATGAAAGGGAATTAAAACCATGGAAAAGTCATGAATTTAAATGAAATTTGAATTAAAATTCACATTGGTCATCCATATTTTCACAAACTTTCGCTAACGGCGTTTTTTGTGAATGTTTGTGATGGAAGTTTTGTGAAAATCACTACATGTGTTTTGTGATAACAAAACTCGAACTGCCCCATATTTGAATAGGCCAAAAAAAATTTGAAGTCATTGAAAAGTCATGGAATTTGCGGTAGACACTGCATGGAAAACTTGGAAAACCTGGAATTGTCAGGGAAACTGGAGTGGCATGAAATGGTCGGGAAATGTGATATATGAAATATTTCGAGAAAAGTCAGGGAAACCAACTCTTCAAGTTATTAGAAGCTAAGAATATCTCCTAAATAGTATTATTTTAGAAAAAACGCTTCTGGAAATTCTGTTTAATGTGATAAGTTGATATATTGAACTAGAACCCAATAGCCTTCCCAAATCAAGTTCAATTCCAAAGGGTTGGTTAAACTCTGATAAAACTTGTTTAATTTAAAAAAACCCTAAAAACATCTGATCAATTTTTAAATAACGAGTTTTTGACTTCCTTATAAGGGTTTAGTTGGATTGTTTATTCTTTGAATGTTTTCTACGACTATAATCATATCGGCCATGCGGTTTAGTCAACATGTTATTTTAATAAATTTGTTTTCACTGTTGCCATAATCGATAAACATCTGTTTTGATGAACGTCTGATATGAAATTCAACGCAGAACTCGATGATATAACTCGATTACTAGAACGATTGTAGCCTTTTGTTTTCATAGCGGCGATAAACTATAGGACATGATAAACGAATATCATAAACAATTCGTCATTACTAACTTTCTCATAACTAATCAATAAACTCGTGACGCTTACTTTCGAATTAATCAAATTCCACGAGCCGAAATCTGTCTCATCTTAATGACTGTAGCTTGTCGTTGAATTCATGTCGATCTTATGAAATGTTTGATTAGATTTCTAGATTTCTGCAAGTTTAGATGTTTTGTAATCCAGATAACGTGAGGTTTATGTGTAAAGGACATATTCCAATATACAGTGTCGCTTTTTTGGTTGCACAATCGAATCTTATAACCTAATCGAAATTGATCCACTTTTATCAGTTTTCCATACCAGTGATTTCCCACTAGTCTTGCTTTAAAAATGGCAGTACTGCAGTAACAACCACTGTATAGTCCCTGCTGCTGTCCAGTCAGGGTGGCAAACTGGTCCTAAAAGTCATAAAAAGTTCTAAATATTCAAAAAAATCCTAAACGATCTTTACGCTTTGTTATTTTAATATTGTATTTTAACATATAGATGAATAGATTGAAATATTGCATTCTTAAAATTTGTGGAAAACATCCTACAATAATCCTTAATTTGTCTTTAAATGTCCCAAAACAGTCCTTAATTTATCTCCAAAAGTCTTAAAATAGTCCTGCTCCGCAATGCATGTATTATAGACACAATGTGGACGTGGTCTTCTCCGGATGGCTCGTAGGCTGGCAGTGATTGCCTATGGTTAGATGC
Organism: Kryphioiulus occultus; assembly: GCA_034687865.1. Taxonomy (NCBI): domain Eukaryota; kingdom Metazoa; phylum Arthropoda; class Diplopoda; order Julida; family Julidae; genus Kryphioiulus; species Kryphioiulus occultus. The sequence goes on along the minus strand of JAQGAF010000470.1, from coordinate 6,847 downwards.
AGCTAAATGAATAAATTATATTTTTAGGTTAGGTCAGGATAAAGACAAAAAAAACACAAAAATACATGTAGTAGAAACACAGCACTACAAAACAACAGAAGTTTAAAAAAAACGAAAAGGATAAATTGCGATAGTTAGGACAGGTGTCATTCTATGGTTTCAAATTACTTATTCTGTGCAGATGTGGAGCAGGGACCATACTGTTGTATATCATAAATATTTTCGTTATTCTGTTAATTATAATGACCCCACCTATTTTAAACCCAAAGACGAATGTTGGAGTATATTTTCAAAGTAAAAAGTGTTTATATTTATGGTGCAGCTAAATGAATAAATTACATTTTAGATTATTTCTGGATAGAGACAAAAAAATACAGAAATAGGAGAAACACAACACTACAAAACAACAAAATTACAAAAAATACATGGAAAGGATAAATTGCGATAGCTATAGGGCAGTGTCATTCTGTGTGGTTGAAATTACATAGTCTGTGCACATTTGGAGCAGGGACCATACTGTTGTATATCAGAAATGTTTTCGCTATTCTGTTAATTATATTGACCCCACCTATTTTAACACCAAAGGCGAATGTTGGAGTAAATTTCCAAAGTAAAAAAGTGTTTATATTTATGGTACGTTAAGAAAACATTTTCGTAAAGTTGGGAAATAGGCATGCAGCTCTTTCGGGAATGCAGTTCCTTGTCATCAAGGAAGGAAATAAATAGCCGGCAGCGTTAAACACAACTTCTCATTGCAAGATCCATTTCCTAATCTTCGGAATGATGTATCTGCTTGGGAAACAAACGCATATTTCTTTTCTCATTTTTTTCTGCTCCATTTACAGCGCTTGAACACTCAGCTGTCACCACTACCCTTGCCAAAATGTGACGTTTCTTTTTTGTTTACTTACAGGAAAAAATATTTATAACAACGAACATGTTGCTATAAAATTGGTAAGTGAAGCTTTTTTCAAATATTTATTTTTGTCGCTTGTTGTCGCTGCACCGGTGCCATTCATGCCATGCCGGAAATTGCTGTTGAAACAAAACGTTGTTTTATTCAGTTTCCATTTTGAATTAAGTAAGGATTTGATGGCAGGAAACGCTTATATAGGGTGCTGAGATTCCATTCTCTTATTGTCGTTTTTGTTCCACATGGCTCTTCTTAAGGAACATAATTATTTCGATCAATTAGGAAATTAATTAATTTGTAAACACAAAAGCCGGGGCAATGTGTTGTTTCTACCTGTGATTCATTAATTGTTTTGGGGTCGTCTGAAGCATTTTTATGCAGAAAATTCCACGATTCTAAAGATTCTATAGAGGGTATCCCCAGACATGGAAAACATAGAATTGTCAGGGAAATTGAAATGGCTTATAAAGGTCAGGGAGGGTGGATTTTCTTTTAAAAAGCCAGGGAAATTCAATACAGCAATAATGCATTTAACATGATTAAGTTATTGGGTTAACAGAAAAATCGGAAATGTGGAAAAAAAAATAATGATGAAATTGTCGATTTAAAAAAAGATAATCTTAATTTGCTGTTTCTTTATGAAAATTTGTTCCATCTCCTGTTTTTGGTAATGAACAAGAAATATAGCGGTCCTTACATTGGAATACGCCTTATTTTGGAATTTTCAGTGGTCAGGGAAGTTGAAAATTTCATCGCTGGGGGAACCAAGCTATAGTTTCACGTTCGATTTCAACTTTAAATTCATAAAATGTTTCAAAATGACACCCATGTTTTGGTATTTTGATTATCTGTCAGATATCACCAACATGATCAACTTGATATGTTGTGCCATAAGTGACATCAACAGTTGGTGTCACAGAAGCTTTCTAAACGGAACCACAAATGTCATTTTCTTTTCACCCTGTATATAATGTGTGGCAATCAAGTTGAAAAGATTATGTATGGGACCTTTTTAATTCAACGTCTGGATTTTATAATTAGTAGATTAATATAAAAGATGATAAATATCTTGTTTGTGTTGTCATGCATTGGTAATTGTGCATTGTTAGTTGAATCCAAATGAAAGTTGTTCATCAGAAGTAAATTAATAGCCAAACGTTTAAGTTTATCAACCTTAAGTGAAGATGACATTCACTTTAGTTATGCATTTCTTTTGCTGATTTAGTGATTTTTTATGCTTTGCGCACTCTTTGATGACTCCAGACGCTATATTATACAAATATAATCTTTGACCATGAAATTTTTGACAGGCCAATATTTGTGCCATTATTTCTCGAGTATGTGTAATTAATACTGTATTTCGGTCAACAGCTAAATTAGAATAAAATATTATGCATGGCGGTATATTTGATATGGCCGATTATAAGGTCCAGATGTCGCTGTTATACATGTCTATTTACATACATGTATGTTGGCAATGAATGATAACCTAAACACAATCTTGACACTGAAAAATTAATGCGCAAGTTGCACATGAACAATTTGAAAGTGGGATTTGCGTTTCCTAAATATAGTAATAACTTACAAGTTATATTTTTTGGTTAAAATATATACGTAGTGGTCAGTTTTTGCTGTTCATAAATGGTTCATTGTTATTTATGTTCCTATCGGACAGCTGGGAACTTTCAAGTATCGTATCATACATAAAAATAGTGATTTTTCGTAACCTTAAAATAATGACAGCATAATTTTCCGAATAAAATTCTTGGAAGTATTTATCAGAAATGATGGATTTTAGTTGCAAAAAAGCAAATTTCCCAAGACAACATTTTTTTGGTATTTTTAACATGGCTGACAAATGATGGATTTTAATGCAAATTTGTATTTAAAAAATGATGTATCATCAATATTTGGTTAACATCCCACCCCCAAACATTCTGACATGTTACTTGAACGTCCCTCTTGACCAAGATTATTCATCAGTTTAACTTATAAAACAACTTGTACAAGTTTTTACAAAAGTCGAAATGACAGCATCATGGTCCAAAAAAAAAAGATCTAAATTTTTATTAGAAGTATTTGATTTAGTTGAACAAAACCAAATTTTCAAAAAAACGATAATAATAATACCACACATGATGACAAAATACTTGCACGTCCACTCTTTGCGAAGATTATTCACCAGTTTGACTCATAAAACAACCTAAAACGACTTTTGTTTCACAAAAGTCTTACATGTTCATGTCAAATTGGAAAATAATCTTGACCAAGAGGGGACGTTCAAGTATTCTGTCAAAAAGTCGTGATTTTGTCATTACTCTCCCAAGTGACGATAGCTGGATATCATGTTTTTCGGAACCCCTAAACAAAATTTGTATCAGAAATATTGGATTTTATTTAGTTGCACAAAGGGAAATTTTCCACACAAAAATAATGTCGTAGGCTTGATTTTTTCTAAATCTGACTGGCAGATGCAGATTTCAAATCCGAATTTGAATTTTTTAAAAAATGATGATTCAGCATTTGGTTAACATCCTCCTTCAAGCATGATGACATAATACTTGAACGTCCTCTCTTGGCCAAGACAATTCACCAATTTGACTTATAAAACAACCTGTACATTTTTGTTCAAAAAGTCGCTGCCTAATTCCTGAAGCCAGGTTGCGACCTACTGCAGGTCACCTGCAGAGGTCACTAGTGCGAAAACAAGCTAGCGACATCAATCGATTGTCTGGGACTTGACCAAAATAACCCTTTTTTTCTTTTTCTCTGATTGCCTTTTGTTGCAGGAGCCAATGAAAACGAAAGCTCCGCAATTACACTTAGAATACAGGTATTACAAGCAACTTGGATCTCACGGTAAGCCCACTTTTTTTGCCTCCTTTATTCATTGTGCTCTCTGGTGTATTGTTTCACTCAGCCTCGTCGTCGGTTGCTTTGTTCGGGTCACAACTGTTGAAATCGATTAGATGGCGATAGGTGTCCTGGACGGAAATTATAAATCGCGTTAAGCCTCATCATCGTTATCACAATCTCTGACTAATAGCGGACCATTCGTTGGAAATGGAATGATTATTTGCCACCAGCTCAGTCCCCCTCTTGATTGCTTTTACCTTATACCCTACCCACCCTGGACCTTCATGGTGGCCTGTAGAGCGGATAGTTTGGACGAGACATCCAAAAGACCATGTCCTGCAGTGCATAAATGTGAAATGGAGTAACGTACTTGATTTGCATGGTTTTGTGCGTTTTGTGGCACAGTTCCCACGCTGTGAAACACGATCAATTATAATATAGACTACATCAACATGTAGCAGACATGTGGCCAGTGTGAAAAATGTGAAAATTGATACCCTTATATGAAAAATTGGGTAAAATTGACAGTTTATGCAAAAAATTCATTAAAAATGAATTTCACAAGAAATCCAACTTAAAACTGAGGAATTCCCCTTCATTCAGCTCAATTAACTTAATTCAAAAAGTACTAAAAGTTGATTGTTTTCATCAGTTTTTTTAATTGCCTGCGGCGCTATTTTGAATATTAATATTTATTTGAATCTTAAAAATAATGTATAATGTCTTAAAAAAAAACATTTCCTTGAAAATACACTTGAAATCCATTTTTGGTCGAATTGCAAAAAAAAAATACTTATGGCGTTCTCAATATTGTAGGTGGTCGAGTCCTGTAGTTTGAGATGCACCGTTGTAGCTCTTGAAATAGCTATTTTTTTTTAAAAAAAAATATTGGATAAAAATGTGAAAAAATTGAAAGTATCACTCTTGGATGTGAAAAAAAGGTGAAAAATTGGCCACATGCCTGATGTAGATTTAAATTACGTAACAAGAATTTAGGCCCAGGTACATTTATATGCCTCCAGTGGTATGAAGTTTTGTGTAATTTAGCAGTTTTAAATCTGTACATGTACGTTGAATGCATACAGTCAAACTCGGTTATAACGAGTTAAAACTGTGTAATCCATCAACCCAGCTTTATCGGCAGTTATCACCGCCTTAGGATGCCGATGATCAACATCATCATTGTTAAATCTATGATCAATTTACTCGGGGAGGAAATCAATAATGAAATTGTCAATTTAACACAAAACTAATCCAAATTTGTTTCCTTATGAATTTTTTTTGTTCTCTCCTGTCTATATGGAGATAACGAATGAAAGTAGCCTCTTTACTACGTTGACAGATCATAGATGTCATTTTTGTGTTTTGGTGGTCAGAAAAAGTTGAAAAAGTCATTTCTGTAGGATCAAATTTCTTAGCACTCCTTCGTTCAATCCCTTGGCTGCACAGAAGCTAAAAATGTTTAAAAACGACTTAATTAGCACTTTGCATTTATTATCCTAAATTATATCAGTTAAAGCAGTTGATACAATATAACCTCGTTTGTCCTTAACCATGGTCTAAATGCAAATTAAACGATCCGATGATATGGCGACCGACGCCATTTTAGTCTAAAGCGCTTTGACCTTTGGCGTCACTTCACCCACTTGTAAATGCAGCCCAGAACCTGAAATTTAATGTTTTCGGCTTTTTATCGCCTAATCTTCACTCTGAAAACAAAATGTCTTTCAATTAACATAATCCAACGCCTGTATACACGGCTGCCAAAGACTTGGGTGGTGGACGAATCTCTGCACACGTGCAATGATGATTCAGAAAATTGAAACATTCTATCGAAATTAAAATAACGGATTTATTTTTCTACAGTGGCATGCCAATTAGCAGACCGTTTCTCATAAGGCAGAGCTAATTGTGCTGGAGGAATTGAACCAACCAAATTATGCCACTGCCGCTAATGAAGTCACCTTGGCCTTGCCAGGACATTGAACAGACGCCCACAGGGTGCTGTAACTGCAGATGATATTTCGCTTATGAAATGTGATTAAAACATGTAATGAGTGCCAGGGCGCTCGTATTGGGGATTTCGTACTGGGAATTAGCATCTTCGACCAAATTGGGAAGACAAATTCTCTTCCAAGGCTCGATGGCTCCTTTCGCAAATTGGTTTCCAGAGTGTCGCCTATTGATCGCTGCATTTGTTTCTCAGGAGGAAATTGCGGAACGGTTGGAATCACACGCAAATGGAAATTGAAACCATTTAAATCCTTACATTTCAGAGATAAGTGCCCGTTTGAGAGAATGCGTTCTCCGTATCAGCTTATATTTCATCGGCTGACTGTGCGCCTACTTAAGAATGTCATGCTGACAGCAATGTCATCCAGCTTTTAAATTTGGTACTTAAATATGGCCGCCATGCCAAACTGCGCAGAAACACGCTAATTCCATTCAACCTTCAAGTTGAACGGACCTCCCTAGGATGCAATTAGTCTGCAATTTCTCCAGTTGACCTCATACTCCAACCTCTCTTGTGTGCAGTATTGAAGACGGACCATTGAAGATTTCAGTCAAACCTTCTCTGAGCAAGGCTGGTTTGTTCCACAAATCCTTGCAGTTGCACAGCACCATTAATGTTGATCATCATGTCCAGTTTCATCTAGAAAGTAATTCCTTGATGAACATGGTGTTTCTAGACATTAACTTTGATCTGAACTCTTTTATCAGAACGTCCAACATGCAGTGTTCTGGTCAAACGGGGTCGAGGGTCACTAGACACATTAAGCCGTTTGTAATCGTGGCCTTATAAATCCGAATCCAAAGCTAATTAACCTAACTTAATCCTTTAATGGAGAATTGCCAATCCCTTGGTTGAGGGACTATGGTTCTTCAACTGCTATGACACAATACTGCTCTGTACTAATTCGCAACGCTGCTCTGCTCTAAACTCTGTTTAGGTGGTAGAACTTGTCATGCCAATCCGCTTATGGAATTGCATGCCCATACGAATTCTTACTATTGGTCTTACTTTCTGCATGCCATTCGACGTTGGAATTCTCTTCCAAAGGATAGCCTTAAGCTTCA